>MU260238.1:207500-227500 GCA_020310875.1 Ceratopteris richardii | reverse complement strand
CATGATCATCCTATGATGATCGAGATCGTCCCTCCTGTGTCTGTCTCTCCACCTCATTCATATCTGCCTCTCCATAATACTCTTGTATTGCATATAACAAACATAAATAAGTAAAACAATTAAAACATCCATAAAAATAAAATATATATATAAAATTTAATAATACTCACAAAGGCATCCGGATGATCTCGCATATACTTGCTCAAACGTCGATATCCAAAATGTGTAGCATACTCAATCTCATGTTTCGTAAGGTATTGGCCATAATCCTTTCGCTGCATTGAAACAAATAAAAAAGATTAGTTTCTTGCATTTTAACTAAAATAAAAAATATACTCACAATAACACATATACTTACAAATGTAGCTACAAAACCATGATGGCCCATTTGGCATAGGTGCGATGTGTGGCCCGACTCAACTCTCTTCTTTGTAGCAGCTTGTTTATTTAAAGAAAAAAGAAATACATAAATTGAATCTAAAAAATTACTAAAATATATGAAAATTATAAATATAAACTACTAATTTGTATACCTTCTGGTGAGGAAATGACTCTTGGAGACGTAGCTGTCTACGAAAAAACTGCCATGTCTCAAGTGGTATGTTAGGTTGCCTCTTTTTTTTTTCCACCATACAATATCTCCTATTAATTTAATCTCAAACAGAAAAAAAGAATCAGAATACATACACATATATACACACACATACACATACACATACACATACCCACATACACATATACATGCAAACATATACACATACATATGCATACATATACACATATACATACATATAACATAAACACACATATACATATCCACATATATATGTACACACATACATCTGCATGCATATACACTCATTCATACAAAATACATGCCTTTATCCCACAATAATGTGTATTTGTGTATATGTGAATATGTGTGTATGTGTAAATGTGTATATGTGAATATGTGTGTATGTGTAAATATGTATATGTGAATGTTTATGTATGTAAATAATCAGATTATTAATATCAAATACCATTATTTGTAGATTTCGATCAATCAGATGGAACTCCACCACCGTCTCCTAATCTTGCAAGGACTATATACTATAAATATATCAAACTTTTAATTTTAAATATAGTTGATAGATACATAACTGATATATTTTTTTGTTTCTTGTTATAATCAGATTCTAATCAATCAGAGGGCACTCCACCACCTCCTACCCATGCAACGACTTCACATGTGTCCTCCGATAGGAATTATGATGAATTTTACTATCAAGAGCATATTATATGTTGGTGTAACTCTTGCTATGGCACGTATCAAAGACCATGATTGGAATGTATTGAACATGAGGCACAGTATGGTACTTTTGAGTGTGCACCATCACCTAGTCAACGTGATAATGCTTGGGTATGTATTTTTTCTATAAATTAATGTCATTATTTTACTTAAAAATCATATACAAAATCATATTACTGTTGATATACAGGAGTACTTGCTCGATGATGATGATGATAATTTTTCTCATAATGTTAATATACCTAGTGAACGTCATGGACTTGCTGTTCATCAATTACAAGTAGAGGTTTCTAGAAATCCTCTACCTCCTGGTTTAGAGACTGAAACGACTCGAAAATATCCATTGCCAGCTCGTGATCATTCTCTAGTACAAACATATGATAGAAGAAGATATGGAGGATGGAATAGAGGACCACTTCCTTTAGATGGAGAGGTTTTCAACTTTGGGGGTAATTTCTATATGCTTGCTCCATCCACTATTACTAATGCTAGTCGTGATCTCTTTATTGTAGAGGATTTGTATGTGCCTCCAAACTCTGAAGTCACTCTTATGTCATTTTGTGGTCCTATATATGGATGGCAAGATTGGCATCGACTTGCACATTATGTTCAAAGCATGAGTACTTATGGAATATGCTTGAATGCAGCATCCCTTACTAGTAGAAGGATTTCACATGCAGAAAATGAGAGATTATATATTGATGGAAGACCTTACATGCATGGAAATATAGCAGGTTTAATAAATAGTAGTCAAGGGTTACATAATAGTTCAAGGACTAATTGCACATTTGAGGAGCATGAAAATAGTCATGGATCACCATACATGAGTAGAGATGTATCAAGATACATAGTTGTCAATGCTATTACTACATTACATGCTGGTGATGAATTATTAGTGAATTATGGATGGCGCAGACCTCCAAGACCACCTTTTAGCTAGAGAGAGAATGAAAATTTTATACCAATATTTAATAACTTATATATTTAATTTTATGTTTAACATTTACTTTTTATCCATTTATGGAGTACCAATGATTTTTATTCATGTGTGTAGATTCCAACGTATGCTGTTGATGATGTTCCTCCACACCATTCACAATTTCGAGTAAGACCTCATTTATTAGAAGCTTCTATGAGGAAGCTATGCAAAAGTGATCCTGTGGAATATCCAAGGTTGAAAGATCTATATTCAAAAGAAGATAAAGTACAAGATTTGTGCGACAATGATGAAGATAATGGCACGGTAGATTTTATTGAGGATTGGTATCAAAATGACAGTGAGAGCATTGATATTTCTAAAAATGAGAAATATCTTCAAGAGGAATGTTTAAAGCATGTATATGAAGGAAGTTGTTTGACACGACTAAGTGCGAGCTTACTTATTCTTAATCTTCAAAATCATTTTGGATGGAGTAATTTATCTATTTCGGCACTATTAAGGTATACTTTTCAATTTTCTATCTATTTATATATATACATGCATAAGTATATACATATAAATACATGCATAAATATATACATATAAATACATGCATATATAGACATACTTATAATTATACATGAATGCATACACACATATAAACATACACACACATATATACACATACACATGTTATGAGAGTAAGGTCAAATTATACATACCTATATCGAATGAAGATGTTTTGTTCATCTAGCCTTTAGAATTGTCTAGCCAACCTTTAGAATCTTCCTGACATATTAGTTTCTCCTATTCTAGTCGACCTAATACCTGTGCTGCTATCTTTTTTAAGAACTTTTCATAAAAATATTAAGTATCAGCTAGCTATGGAGGTATTAGGTCATTAAGAAAATGGGAGGACCAAATTTATCTTGAAGATTTTGAAGGATGGAAAAATAATTTTAAAGGAAGGAAAGAAAGCGTCCATTCAATGCAGGTTCTTATTCTTGCTTTAGCTAAGGTAAGAACAAGAACTTGCATTGAATGGACACTTTCCGTCCGCCCATCCTTTAAAACTATTCATGCATCTTTCAAAATTTTCGAGATAAATTTGGTCCTCCTATTTTTCAAATGACCTAATACCTCCATAGCTAGCTGATATTTTATATTTGCAAAAAAATATGTAAGCCTTAGTTACCAAGGTAGGTAATAGATTGACTATAAAATGGGAGATAGCCAGACGATGCAGTGGTCTAGATATCTATATGAAAGTCTACAAACCACAATAAACAAAAAGAAAATTAGAAATGAAATCAAATATACACTAATGTACATACATACATACACATACATACATACACATACATACATACACATATATATACACATAAACATATATATACACATGTTATGAGAGTAAAGTCAAAGTATACATACCTGTATCAAATGAAGATATTTTGTCCATCTAACCTTTGGAATTGTCCGCCCAACCTTTAGAATCTTCCTCACACATCTGCTTCTCCTATTCTAGTCGACCTAATACCTATGCTGCTAACTCTTTTATGAACTTTGCATACAAATATTAAGTATGAGTTAGATATGGAGGTATTAAGTCATTTGAAAAATAGGAGAAGTAAATTTACGTCGAAGAATTTGAAGGATGGAAGAATAATTTTAAAGGATGGGCGGACACAAAGTGTTCATTCAGTGCAGGTTTTTGTTTTTACCTTAGCTACTATAAAAACAAGAACTTGCATTGAATAAACACTTCATGTCCGCCCATACTTTAGAATTATTCATCCATTTTCCAAAATCGTCGAGAGAAATTTTATTGTCTTATTTTCAAACAACCTAATAACTCCATAGTTAGCTGATACTTAATCCTTGTAAACAAATATGTAAGTATTAGTTAGCAAGGCAGGTAATAGATTGACTATAAAATGGGAGACAACCAAACGATTCAGTGGTCTAGATATGAAAGTTTGCAAACCACAATAAAAAAAAATCATATATACACAGCTACACATGCATACATACATATACATACATACATACACATTCATACATACATACACATACATACATACACATACATACATACACATACATACATACATACACATATATACACACATACACATACATATATGCATACACATATGCATACATATATATACATACATATACAACTATAAAACACATATACACACATACATACATATACATATACACATACGTATATGCATGCAATTGCATATACACATCCACATACACATACACATAAGCATACATATATATAACATAATATGCATATATATATATATATGTATGTTTATTTATTTATTTTTATTAATATGTCTTTTTTTTAATGAACTTACAGGTTATTATCTGAAAAGTTTTTACCAAGTCAGAATATTCTTCCTACCTCACATGATGAAATGAAGAAGATAATCAACAATCTTGGTATAGATTATCAATGTATACATGCATGTCCTAACAATTGTATTTTATATAGAGGTGAACATGCAGAATTTTTGACATGTCCCAAATGTCAATCTCCTCGATATAAGGACGAAGAAGGTAAAACCCCAAAAAAGGTATTGAGACATTTTCCATTGGCTCCACGGATTAGATATATGTTTCAAAGCCTTGAATTATCAAAGCTTTTGACATGGGGACATGATCATAAAAGTATTGAAGGAATAATCAGAATTCCTCATGATAGTATTGCTTTTCAGCATATTGATTCTACATGGCCTGAATTTGCACAAAATCCACAGAATCTAAAGTTAGGAGTTGCATTAGATGGGGTTAAACCATTCTCCATGAAATCCACTAAATGGTCAACATGGCCAGTGGTAATCATAAACTACAATCTTCCACCATATCTTAGCATTAAAAAGGAACATTTAAATGCTTGCACTTTTAATCCCAAGAAAAAGACAAGTTAAAGATATGAATATATATCTTGCTCCTTTCATTGATGATCTCCAAGAGTTATGGAGAGGTATTAATTTCACTGATGTATCGAAAAGCATCAATGAAAGACATATTATGGTTTGTGGTATTGTGGCTTGGACTATTCACGATTTTTTAGGATATGGTGTTTGTTCACGTATCGATGTAATTTTTCTATTCAATATGCATACAAATAAATGTGATTTAATCTAATTATATTTTTATCGTTTTCATAATGGAGGAATATCTACTAAGGGTTATAAAGTTTGTTCATATTGTAGTGATTGGTTGAGATCAATCTATGGTAAGAATCTCAACAAAAATATTTATCTTTGACATCGATGATTCTTGCCTCATGATCATCCATTAAAATCTAAAAGAGAAGCGATACATTTTAATGGAAAGTTTGAAACATGTCAGTGTCCAAAACCTATAACACCTATGGACTGGTATAAAAAATGGATAGATGGACCTTGATAGATCCAAAATCAGAAATCTTCAGTGATGATGAAGATAATGAGTATGTGAAGAGAGGTAAAAGAAAATTGGCACTCGTAGAGAAGATATCAATATAGTATCTTTGGAGTATTGGAAAGAGTTAAAAGTATATCATCTTCTTGATCCTATGCATATATTCAAGAATATTGGTTATTCAATATGGAAGCATCTTCTTGGACTAAAAGATACCATAGCATCAAGGAATGATTTGAAAGATCAAAACTCAAAACCAAAGTTATGGCCTGTTTTTGATCGGCATCGACAGGAAACAACTTATGCACCTACTCCTTGGCCACTTACAACAAAAGGGATACAAACTATCAACAATAGGATTCAATTGATTCGGACTCCTACAAGATATGGAGCATCTTTGCAGAACATGTTTACTATGGATGACAAGAGCTTATCGGGGTTAAAGACCCATGACTGGCATAACTTTTTGAAATATATTTTACCTTTGGTTATCGATGGATGTACGACAAAAGGAGTACAAGATGTGATATATCGTATTGGATCACTTATAAGGTAATTATGATACTTTTATATTTAATATATATGAATATTTGATATCTTTTATTTTTGAATTAACTTCTTTATAATTTCTTTTATGATATGTATAGGTGGATTACATCAAAAGAGATTAACAAAAATTCGATCCCACAAAAAAAACATGAATGCAAAGAGCTACTATGTTTGATGGAGAAAGAGCTTCCTACTTCATTTTTTGATATTTAGGATCATTTATTAGTCCATCTTGTAGATGAAATATAGATTGCAGGTGTTGTCAACACTCAATGGATGTTTTGGGTCGAGTGATTTATGAGAATATTAAAAGGTTATATGTGACAAAGAGTGAAACCAGAAGGATCCATGGCAAAGGGTTGGATGCTTGAAGAGTGCATGTATTATGTTAGTGAGTACCTTGAAGAGTTCATGAAGAAGCTCCACGTGCATGGACCAATGAGTCTTCTTCAAAAATAACAGATGAGGTATTATCAGGTAAGGGAGTTCCATTTTTATTTACATTTCAAGAAAAAATGATGTTTCTACTTTTGTAGCATATAATAGCGAATGCATGCAAGCATTCCTTGGCAAGTACGAATAGGAACTTCAAAATCTCCCTAAGTAAAAGGCGAAGAAACAAAAGATATAGACGTAATCTCGATAATAATGAGATTACAAATATATCTTCTTTCAGGAATTGGCTATATAGTCGTTTGCAACACGCCAACGCAAATAATGAAGAAATCGTAGATGAGCAGAGGGAGTTAATGATAGGTTGTGAACGTTGAATGTTCACTAATATGTGGGCTTTTGGACAGCATATTAGAATCAAAGCCATTGATTCTTTACATAAAACACATGATTCTAGTATTGTTGCTTCTTTCAAGCAACTATCACATGCTAGCTCAAAAGACACGAACCTTATAGATGGCAAACTTGGTTACATGGGAACTGTTGTTGGTATCTACGAAATATCATTTTGTACATTCAAATAGGTAGAAAAAAGTTTATATTTTTTATGATAGAGTTAGTTATTTTTTTAAGCACCTAATAATGGGTTTTTGTTTTTATATATTTTGATAGGTCATTTTGAAGGTTGACTAGTTTTGAGCCGAGTATAAAGGTAGTAATTCCACATTAAGAAAGGAATTATCTGGGTTTTGGGCAATTGATTCTTCCAAGGTAATGTGATCTACTAAAGAACCATATATTCTTCCTAAGCATATTGAACAAGCATTTTTTTATAAAAACCCAGATGCTCACCCTTGGTGGAAAGTCATTCATGTTCAACCTAGAGGTAGTCCCTTGTTTGAACAATTTATTGTTAGAGAGATCGAAGAAAGTCCTCTTGATGATTCAGCATCAGATACTGATACATCAACATCTGAAAGAGAAATTAGAATCATTATACATGATAATGATACTAATCTTTTTGATGAAGATGATAATACTCTACATGTTGACTCTATAGATGATGAAGAGGAATTACCAAAAATCGATATTAATCCATCAATAGATGATGTGACTCATGAAAACACAGATTTAACAATAGAAGAAATAAATGAAATCAATAAGGATAATGAAGATGAGACTATTGATGTCTTACCAAAATGATGGCAATAATGAAAACATATGAGCAGATTAGATAGTAAATTCTACTCTAGTTATCGGTCAATAACTTGAAGCTTTTGAATGGATATCAGATAATAGATTCTTCTTTATTCAACTAGAATATCGATGAATCCTACTAGAGAGATGAAATGATGTTCTTTTAAGTTAGAACATGAAGCTCGGGGGTATGCCTAATTATTTTATATATAGCTTTATCTTCGAGGAGCAAATTTTTCTCATGTATGTATGCATATGTGTGTGTATTCATGTGTATTATATGTATAAATGTGTTAGTATGCAAATATATGTGTTTCATGTATATGTATGTGTGTGCATGTGTGTGATATATGTATACATGTGTTAGTATGCATACATGTATATATGCATATGCATTTGTGTAAAATATTCATGTATTCATGTAATATATGCAAGTGTTTATAATTGTCTATGCATGTATAAGTATACATGTGTGCATGTAGGCATGTATATGTGATGTGTACATGTATATATGTATATGTGTCTATGTGTAAATGTGTACATGTAAATATGTATTCATGTATATATATTTATGTGTGCATTTAGGCATGTATATGTGGTGCATAATGTATCTACTCCATTTTAGATTTATGTATGTGTATCTACATGATGTGTATATATCTTTATATATATTATGATCCTCGTTGATTCGAGAAGCTATATATAGAGGCATAAGATTGGGAGGAGAGACATCTCTCTGGTAGGACATCGGAGGAATAGATGCAATGTGTACATATAGTTCAATCAGATGGCTAAAAGGTTGAGATTAGAGTTTCTAAATTAGGGTTTTTAAAACTCTAATATCAAAATTAGTGTTTTTGAATTAGGATATGTATATATATATATATATATATATATACACACACACACACACACACACACACATATATATATATATATATATATATATATATATATATATATATATATATATATATATATATATATATATATATATATATATATATATATATATATATATATATATATATATATATGTATATATATATATAGAGAGAGAGAGAGATACATATAGATATATCAGTATACATATATATATATATATATATATATATATATATATATATATATATATATATATATATATATATATATATATATATATATATATATATATATATATATATATATATATATATATATATATATATATATATATGTGTGTGTGTGTGTGTGTGTGTGTGTGTGTGTGTATGTATGTATGTGTGTGTATGTATGTGTATCTATATGTGCATATGCATGTTTGTGTATGTATGTGTATCTATATGTGCATATGCATGTGTTGTGTGTGTGTGTGTATGCATGTGTATGTGTATATATGCATGTAAATATGATTATGTGAGTCTATGTGTGTGTACATATGATTATGTATGTGTATGTGTATGTGAGTATGTGTATGTGTCTATGTGTGTATTCATTAAAGGTGTGTAATAGCATTTATGTGTATTTATTTGTGTGTAAAAATGTGCATGTATGTATAAATGTGCAAGTATGTGTATATGTGCGTAAATGTGCATGTATGATGTATATGTGTGTGTATGTGTTTACTTGTACCTCTAGTCTCACTCTTTTCTCTCTCTGTCTCTCATATACATACATACATACATACATAAACACACATACTCATATCCACATATATATATATAGAAAAGCAATCCGTACTGTGCATTATTGCGACCATGAGCCATAAGTGTCCGCATCTCTTTTAGACACCACTTATGCGACCATCCTATCCCAAACTCTTTCTCAAGTGAACTAAGTATGTATTTTTTATCCCTCTCGTCATGCTCATTACAAAAAAAGAATGTAAATAAAACATAAGATATTTTTTCAATTTATATGTAAAATTTATACTTACTTCCACTGTAAGTGGAGAAGGCGGAGGTAAGAGTCACATAATGCTCGCATTCTTCTCTTGAACTACAATCCATTCCCTATGTACACAATGTTCCCCTGTGGCTCTATATCGCACTCTAGCCCTGATGTGCCTATGCATGTCCTCATAGGCACCTGTGCTCTGCTATCATGATCTGGAGGTGGTATAGGTGAAATAGATAGATAAAAATAAATTAAAATATGTGTTATAATATCATTAAAAAAAATTTGTGAAAAAAAAAACATATCAATGAGTGGATAGCTGTCTTCCTGCATGTGCAGCCATAGAAGATCCCTCATCTGATCGTTGGGTAAGCATCTGGATCATATAATCCAGCTCATCATCCGCCATCTCTGAGTACTCATGCATGATGATCCCTAGAGCATCAGGCAGAACTTTTGCTCTCATAAGACTTTTTATGAGAGTGAGTTTTGCCTTTCTCTCTCTACTAGGATCCATAATACCTATACATATAAAACAAAATGGGTTAGAAATCAATATATATATGTGTACATATGTATGTGTGTATATGTGTATGTAGGTGTATATTTGAGTGTATGTATGCATGTAAGCATGTATGTATGCATATGCATGTGCATTATGTATGCAAATAAATGTGTGTGTGTATTTATGAATGTAAGTATGTATGTATGCATATGCATTATGTATGCATATGCATATGCATATGCATATGCATATGCATATGCATTATGTATGCATATGCATATGCATGATGTATGCATGTATGTGTATGTGTGTGTATATGTCTCTATGTGTGTGTATGCATATATATGTGTGTATGTCTCTATGTGTCTGTCTATGCATATATGTGTGTGTATGTGTCCATGTGTGTGTATGTGTGTGTGTGTGTCTATGTGTGTGTGTGTCTATGTGTGTGTGTGTCTATGTGTGTATCTATGTGTGTATATACATGTGTATCTGTATATGTGTGTCTATATGCATGCATATGTATGTAAATGTGTGTGGACGTGTGTGTGTGTAATTCTATATGTGTCTATGTGTGTATGTGTGTGTTTATTTATGTGTGTGTATCTGTGTGTGTGTAAGTTTGTATGTGTCTATGTGTGTATGTGTGTGTGTCTATGTGTGTAAGTGTGTGTGTGTCTATGTGTGTATACATGTGTAAGTGTGTTTGTGTATGTGTGTGTGTGTCTATGTGTGCATGTAAATCTGTGTGTATATGTGTGTGTATGTGTGTATATGTGTGTATGTGTCTATGTGTGTGTATGTATCTATGTGTGTGTATGTGTCTTTGTGTGTATGTGTATGCATGTAAGCATGTATCTATGCATATGCATGTGCATTATGTATGCATATGCATGTGCATTATGTATGCATATGTATGCATGTGTGTGTATGCATGTAAGCATGTATGTATGCATATGCATATGCATTATGTATGCATATGTATGCATGTATGTGTATGTGTGTGTATGTCTCTTTACGTGTGTGTGTGTGTGTGTATGCATATATATGTGTGTATGTGTGTGTGTGTCTCTCTACAGGTGTGTGTGTGTCTATGTGTGTATATGTATGTGTGTGTATGTGTGTGTATGCATGTAAGCATGTATGTATGCATATGCATGTGCATTATCTATGCATATGTATGCATGTGTGTGTATGTGTGTGTATGTCTCTCTACATGTGTGTGTGTACGCATACGTATGCATGTATGTGTATGTGTGTGTATGTCTCTCTATGTGTGTGTCTATGCATATATGTGTGTGTATGTGTCTATGTGTGTCTATGTGTGTCTATATGTCTATGTATGTGTGTGTCTATATGTGTATATGTGCGTATATACATGTGTATCTATATATATGTGTTTGTATGCATGTGTATGCTGTGTGTGTAAATGTGTGTGGATGTGTGTGTGTGTGTAAGTGTGTATGCGTCTATGAGTGTGTATGTGTTTATGTGTGTGTATGTGTCTATGTGTGTATGTGTATGCATGTATGTATGCATATGCATGTGCATTATGTATGCATATGTATGCATGTGTGTGCGTATGTGTGTGTATGCATGTCAATATGTATGTATGCATATGCATATGCATTATGTGTGTATGTGTGTGTATGTGTGTGTGTGTCTATGTGTGTATGCATGTGTATGTGTGTGTAAATCTGTGTGTATATGTGTGTGTATGTGTCTATGTGTGTGTATGTGTATGCATGTATCTATGCATATGCATGTGCATTATGTATGCATATGTATGCATATGTGTGTATTGTTAAAAGTCAAGCTTCAAGCTAAAAAATCGTGGGGAATCTTTTATGGACATGTGGAGCAATCAAAGGAAGCCAAAAGCCACGAGATTCCATCAAGAAAAGTCACTCAACCACTCCCCAAGTCATCTCAACTAATTCCTCCAAGTTAGGAGGCTGATTTGGAAAGGTAGTTCCTAGATTTTAGGGGCACACCTCTCACTATAAAAGGAGCATGTATCCCGACTTCTTTTGGGCCATCTTCTTGGAGTTTTAGCTCATGTAAAGTGAGCACTAAGTGCTGGAGTTGTGATAAGCAAGCCCCTTGCTTGCTTGTTTGTTTTCTTTTAGTAGGCATATCTATGTGTGTGCGCAGGCAGTGTTGCAACTCTCTACCCCTGAGTTGTTAGCATTGGTTCTCCCTCATATGGTATCCATTTGATGTAATTCTTGTCTCATTGGATAGCTATAAGAGTCTATTTTATGCTTACCAATTCTCTGGAGCATTCTCTGAGTAAGCTGGGAGCAACATTCATTTTAGTGAAGTTGTGTGATTGATATCTCTCTCTTTGTGTAGGCTCTGTTGGAAATATTTTGCTCTTTGTTGTAAGGGCTGGTTCTCCTTCTCTATGTATCCATTTGCTATGATTTTGGTGTCATTGGGTAGCTATTAGAGTGCTCTAAAGTTGACTCAAGTTTCAGATTCATTCTCTGTATAATCTCTGAGAAAAGTTTGCTGGAGTGAAGTGAGGTCTCTGCTTGACTAGCAGTTGTGAGCATTCAACTAGCTCATGTTGTAGACATTGTTTCTCTTTGTGTAAGCATCCATTTCAAGTGAAATTTGTTTTGTTGGAAAGCCCTTGGTGTCTACTACAGGTCTACAAAAGCTCACTAGAGTTCTCTGCATAAGCTCTAAGTAAGAGCATTTTTGGTGTGCAGAGGTCAAAGAAGGATACCTGTGGAGGTCATTCGCGCTTCATCGTTGCTTAGGGGTTGAGATACTTCCCCCATCAGTGGTATCAGAGCATTTGGGCATCTTGGAGTTATCACATACAAGCAAGAAGACCTCTTGGAGTTGGTGGTTGAAGAGTTGCATCAACAAAAGCTTCTTGGAGGTAGCTCACATCAAGGGGGAGCTATTCTACTCAAATTTTCAAGAGCACAAGGTGTCCATCTAAGGAAAGCTTTGGATTGAGGTAACCTCAGAGCCTCATTTTCATTTTACACACATTGGAGCATTAGCCAAGGGCTAGGTCAAGTATCAAAGACTAGATATGGGAGACTTCAACACTCAAATTGAAAAGCTAGACAAAGGTAACTATCAACCATGGAGATTTAGGGTCTCGAACTATCTTATGGGCAAGGGCCTTTGGGGGTTGATTAGTGGAAGTGAACCAAGACCTAGGTTGGATGAGAATCCAACCAATGACCAGAGAAGGGCCTTTAGGGAATGGAATGAAAGAGACAAGAGGGTTATCTTTATTCTTTCCCAACACATTAGCAATAGCATGATCGGCCATATCCAAGACCTGGATTCAAGCATGAAGGTATGGGAGACACTTGAAAGGCTTTATTCAACAAGCACCAAAGCAAGGAAGATCCAACTCAAGAATGAGCTCAACAACCTTAGGAAGAGCTCAGGGAGTAGCATAAATGACTACATACTTAAGTTCAAGGAGTTATCAGATGCATTGGGATCCATTGGAAGCCACGTAGACGATGACGATCTTGTGGCTTATACTCTTAATGGTTTGAGAGATGATGAGAAGTGGAAACCCTTTACCACTTCAGTTTATGTAAGGGATAATCTTCCCGATTTTGAGCAATTGGTTGCTCTCATGGTCACCGAAGAAATGAACATAGGTGGAAGTTCAACTAAAAGCAAAGATGCACAAGTTTTCTATGCAGGTAATCAAAGGGGCAAAGGAAGACAAGGACAAGGAAGGGGCAAAGGAAGGTTTGGAGGAAGGCAAGGCCACTCAAGAAATCAAGGACATGACCAAGGCACCTCATCACAAAGAGGGAGAGGAAGATCAAGAGGAAGAGGAGGACGACATCAACAAAACAGGAATCAAGATGGCGAAGGATGTTACATATGTGGCAAGTTTGGCCACTATGCTAGAGATTGCTACCAAGGAGGAAACCAAAGGAACTATAATCAAGGTTCTTCATACAAAGGCCAAGGTAATTATGCTTCTACAAGTTCAGAAAATGACAATCTCTTGATAATGCACATGAATGGGAATTCAAGCAAAGTAGATAACACTTGGTATATTGATAGTGGATGTAGCAACCATATGAGTTGCAATGCTTCTTGGTTTACTAATCTACATGTTCCCAAAGGTAAAGGACATGTAGAAACAGGTGATGATACAGCCCATGAGATCTCCCATGTTGGAGATGTAGCTTTGGATGACAAGGAGGAAGGAAGATGTCTCAAGGATGTCTTGCATGTACCTACCATCACAAAGAACTTGGTGTCCGTTGGGCAAATGGTTGAAAGAGGCTATCAAGTAAGGTTCAACAAAGGTGGATGCTTTGTGGAGAACCCTAAGCAAGGTTACAAGGTCATAGCAAGAGGAAAGAAGCAAGAGAGACTCTTCACTTTGGAGGTAAATTCTCATTCTACTCAACATGTCTACTTCACATATGGAAACAAGAGGATTTCGGAGTTGGACTTGTGGCACAAGAGGATAGGTCACATCAACATACAAAGAATGAAGGAAATGCAATTCAAGAGGCTGGTTGAAGGTCTTCCCAACTTCCAAGGACAAGGTACGAAGCATTTATGTGAATCTTGTCAACTAGGGAAGCAAGCGAGACTTCCATTCAAGAAGAGTGGCTACATAAGCCAACATCCATTGGAGTTGATACATACAGATGTGTGGGGGCCAACGAAAGAGCAATCCATTGGAGGTAACAAGTACTTTGTCACTTTTATAGATGATTGCACAAGGATGGTTTGGGTTTATTTCATCAAAAACAAATCAGATGTGTTTACATGTTTCAAAGCATTCAAGGCAATGGTAGAGAAGGAAACAGGTACATATATCAAGAAGCTAAGGTTCGATGGAGGGGGAGAAGATTTCTCAAATGAGTTTTTTGATTTTTTAATGGATCAAGGCATCAAGAGGCAAGTAACATGCAGGTACACACCCCAACAAAATGGAGTAGCAGAGATAAAGAATAGATACATTGCCGAGATCGCTAGAGCAATGCTTAATGAGATGAATGTACCTAACATGTTTTGGAGTGATGCAGCAAATACCGCCATGTATCTAATGAATAGGGCTCCTACCTCAGGGATCCATGGCTTGACACCATATCAAGCCTATTATGGTAAGAAACCTGATCTTTCCCACTTGAAGATATTTGGATGTACTTGTTATGTACATGTGCCAAGTGAATTGAGGCACAAGCTACAACCAAAGGCAGAAAAGTGTGTGTTTCTAGGATATTCAAATGATCATAAAGGTTACAGGTGCTTCAACCCAAACACAAAGGACTTGAGGATATCAAGGGATGTAGCATTTGATGAGCTACTCCCTTGGTATAAGAAGTATGATTGTATGCAGGACTATGAAGAAGAAAAGCATGGACATGATGAAGAACAAATCGACCTAGAGCTAAGCGGCCCAAGGTGTTCCATCAATGAAGATAGTTCAAGCATGAACTCACCATGGAGGGGGAGATCTTCATCAAGCTATGAAGCACAATCAATCAACAAAGGCAAAGCAACATTGGTGGAGTTGGATGAAGAAGGTAATGAAGTTGAAGATGATGAAGGACACATGATGGAGAAAGAAGCCACGTCAAAGAAAGAGATCAAGTTCCCAAGGAAAAGGAGGTTTATTCCTCCAAAAGGTGAAGAAAGGAAGTCTTCTAGAGTTAAGTATCCAACTCAAAGGTTTACTTATGATTCATACATGGCAACACATTATGCATATATGAACAAAGTAGTAGAAGATCATGAGCCCGATTGCTATGAAGATGCAAGCAGGTACACCGAATGGAAAGAGGCAATGCAAGAAGAGATCGACGCACTTGAGGAAAATCAAACATGGACTCTAGTGCCCAAGAAGGAGAACATGAAGGTAATAGGTAATAAGTGGGTGTATAAAGTAAAGAGGAATTCAAATGGATCTATTTCTAGGTTCAAAGCAAGATTGGTGGCCAAGGGTTTTGCACAAACCTATGGAGTGGACTTTGAAGAGACATTCAGCCCCGTGGCAAAGATGAGCACCATTAGGACACTCATTGCAATGGCTGCTAGCAAAGGATGGAAGCTCTTCCAATTGGATATCAAGAATGCCTTTCTCAATGGAGACTTGGAAGAAGAGGTATACATGGAGCAACCACTAGGTTTTGTTCATAAAGAGTTTCCACATCATGTTTGTAGGTTGAAGAAGGCACTTTATGGCCTAAAGCAAGCTCCAAGGGCTTGGAACCAAAGATTGGTGGACTATTTGATCAAATGTGGTTACAATCAATGCAAGGTGGATCCATCTCTCTTCATCAAACAAAGAGGAGAACTTGTGGTCTACATGTGTGTGTATGTAGATGATCTTATCATTACAGGTAATGATACAAAGGGCATTGAGGAGATCAAGGCAAAGCTTGGAAAGGAGTTTAGGATCTCTGATCTTGGAGATCTTAGGTATTTTCTTGGCATTGAAGTTGTATACAAAGAAGAAGGTATTATGCTCATACAAAGGAAGTATATTCTAGACCTACTTGAGAGGTTTGGGATGCTACATTGCAAGCCTATTTCAAATCCCATGGAAGTTAATGTAAAGCTAAGCTCCATTGATGGAGAGCCATTAGAGGATGTAACTTTGTATCGATCTATTGTAGGCTCTTTCAATTATGCCACAATAACCAGGCCCGACATAGCATATGGAGTTGGAGTGTTATAACAATTTATGCATAGTCCAAGGACTACACACTTGCAAGCTGCAAGAAGAATGTTGTGATAGCTCAAAGCCACTATAAATGAAGGATTGTTCTACTCATTTGATGATGATATGCAGGTCAAAGCTTATTCCGATGCCGATTGGGCCGGTTCGAAGGAAGATAGAAGGAGTACAAGTGGTTACCTAGTCATGCTAGGTAGCAAGATCATCTCATGGATTTCAAAGAAGCAACCCACGGTGGCATTATCTTCCACCGAGGCTGAGTATAGAGCTTTGGCTCAAGTCACATGTGAGCTAATGTGGATTAAGAAGTTATTTATGGAGCTTAATTTGCAGGTTGACACATATCCAATTTTTTGTGACAACATGAGTAGCATTCATCTAGCATCGAACCCTGTCTATCATGCTAGAACCAAGTGCACTATCACTTCATAAGGGAAAAGGTGATATCCAAGGAAGTTTCAATACATCATATTGGTACCAAGGACCAAGTTGCGGACATGTTTACAAAGGCTTTGGATGGGATGAAGATTTCAAAATTCAAGCAATGCATCAACATGAAGGAGCTTGGATGAGGATGAAGAATCAAAGCTTGAGGGGGAGTGTTAAAAGTCAAGCTTCAAGCTAAAAATTCGTGGGGAATCTTTTATGGACATGTGGAGCAATCAAAGGAAGCCAAAAGCCACGAGATTCCATCAAGAAAAGTCACTCAACCACTCCCCAAGTCATCTCAACTAATTCCTCCAAGTTAGGAGGCTGATTTGGAAAGGTAGTTCCTAGATTTTAGGGGCACACCTCTCACTATAAAAGGAGCATGTATCCCGACTTCTTTTGGGCCATCTTCTTGGAGTTTTAGCTCATGTAAAGTGAGCACTAAGTGCTGGAGTTGTGATAAGCAAGCCCCTTGCTTGCTTGTTTGTTTTCTTTTAGTAGGCATATCTATGTGTGTGCGCAGGCAGTGTTGCAACTCTCTACCCCTGAGTTGTTAGCATTGGTTCTCCCTCATATGGTATCCATTTGATGTAATTCTTGTCTCATTGGATAGCTATAAAAGTCTATTTTATGCTTACCAATTCTCTGGAGCATTCTCTAAGTAAGCTGGGAGCAACATTCCTTTTAGTGAAGTTGTGTGATTGATATCTCTCTCTTTGTGTAGGCTCTGTTGGAAATATTTTGCTCTTTGTTGTAAGGGCTGGTTCTCCTTCTCTATGTATCCATTTGCTATGATTTTGGTGTCATTGGGTAGCTATTAGAGTGCTCTAAAGTTGACTCAAGTTTGAGATTCATTCTCTATATAATCTCTGATAAAAGTTTGCTGGAGTGAAGTGAGGTCTCTGCTTGACTAGTAGTTGTGAGCATTCAACTAGCTCATGTTGTAGACATTGTTTCTCTTTGTGTAAGCATCCATTTCAAGTGAAATTTGTTTTGTTGGAAAGCCCTTGGTGTCTACTATAGGTCTACAAAAGCTCACTGGAGTTCTCTGCATAAGCTTTGAGTAAGAGCATTTTTGGTGTGCAGAGGTCAAAGAAGGATACCTGTGGAGGTCATTCACGCTTCATCGTTGCTTAGGGGTTGAGATACTTCCCCCATCATGTATGTGTGTGTATGAATGTAAGTATGTATGTATGCATATAAATATGCATCATGTATGCATATGTATGCATATGCATGCATGTATGTGTATGTGTGTGTATGTCTCTCTATGTGTGTGTATGCATATATGTGTGTGTATGTGTGTGTATGTGTGTGTGTATGTGTGTGTATCTATGTTTGTATGTGTATGTGTGTATGCGTGTGTATGTGTGTGTATGCATGTAAGCAAGTATGCATGCATATGCATGAGCATTATGTATGCATATGTATGCATGTGTGTGTATGTGTGTGTATGCATGTAACTATGTATGTATGCATATGTATGCAGGTATGTGTATGTGTATGTCTCTCTATGTGTGTGTGTATGCATATATATATGTGTGTATATGTATGTGTGTATATGTATGTGTGTATGTGTATGTGTGTATGCATGTGTATGTGTGTGTATGCATGTAAGCATGTATGTATGCATATGCATGTGGATTATGTACGCATATGTATGCATGTGTGTGTATGTGTGTGTATGCATGTAAGTATGTATGTATGCATATGCATTATGTATGCATGTATGTGTATGTGTGTGTATGTCTCTGTACATGTGTGTGTATGCATATATATATATGTGTGTGTATGTGTATGTGTGTATGCATTTGAGCATGTATGTATGCATATGCATGTGCATTATGTATGCATATGTATGCATGTGTGTGTATGTGTGTGTATGCATGTAAGTAAGTATGTATGCATATGTATGCATGTATGTGTGTGTGTATGTCTCTCTAAGTGTGTGTGTGTGTGTATGGGTGTGTATGTGTGTGTATGCATTTAAGCATGTATGTATGCATATGTATGCATGTGTGTGTATGTGTGTGTATGCATGTAAGTATCTATGTATGCATATATATGCATGTATGCATGCATGTGTATGTGTGTGTGTGTATGTCTCTCTATGTGTGTGTGTATGCATATATGTGTGTGTATGTGTCTATATGTGAGTGTGTGTCTATGTGTATATGTGTGTGTCTATGTGTGTGTCTATGTGTGTATATACATGTGTATCTATATAAATGTGTGTGTATGCATGTGTATGTGTGTGTGTGTAAATGTGTGTGGATGTGTGTGTGTAAGTGTGTATGTGTCTATGTGTGTGTGTATATGTGTGTGTATGTATATGTGTGTGTGTGTCTATGTGTGTATGTGTGTGTGTCCATGTGTGTATGCATGTGTCTATGTGTGTGTATATATGTGTGTGTATGCATCTGTATGTGTGTATGTAAATTAGTGTGTATATGTGTCTGTGTAAATATGTGTGTATCTATCTGTGTGTATGTGTGCGTCTTGTGTGTCTATGTGTATGTGTGCATATACATGTGTATGTGTATATATATGTGTGTATGCATGTGTATGTGTGTGTGGAAATGTGTGTGGATGTGTGTTTGTGTGTGTGTGTATGTGTCTAATATGTATGTGTGTGTGTCTATGTGTATATGTGTCTATGTGTGTATGTGTGTGTGTATGTGTGTGTGTCTATGTGTCTATATATGTGTGTGTATGCATA
>MU260238.1:185000-200000 GCA_020310875.1 Ceratopteris richardii | reverse complement strand
TAAAGTCCAAGCAAAAAAACTAAAGAGACATCGAGTTCCAACTAGGATCTAATACCAATGTTGTATTCATATACAACATGAACTACAAATGAATCTAGCTATCAAGCTAATAAAACTAAGTAGCATGACCACTCTAGGGAGAGAGATGCACATTTCCACCCAACGAGCTCCACCCATATATATACATACGTCTAGGCTAAGTGGATGCATGTCCTTGGATGCTTTCAAGTGTCCTTTAAAGTGTCTCTCATGTGGACACTTACCAAAGTTACACCACATGCTACCACATGTTCAAGAAATATTTATTTCTCTTGATTGGTAAAATGACTCATCTCAGCTTGATGAATCCTATATTCCTCTATTTGCAAACTGGTTGGGACAAGATATAGATGTAAGTCCTCCCTTAGGCCTTTCCTTAGGAAAAGATCTCCGATCCCTTTATTTCTCAAGTGAAGATAGGGATAGTAATAAGGACATCATTTTTACATTCTTGGAAAAGTGACAAGACTTCCAACAACTCAAGAATACTCTTGAACATGTGCGAATAGTAGAAGCTAGACTATCTTTAGGCCCAAAAACCTACACATGGTGGATGAGACTCTCAAAGGCTTAAGAGAATCCCTCAACTTGGACTCAAATTGCTATTCTTTTCAAGAAAGAGTTCATCCCCAAGAATAAGGAGGAATGAAACTTGGAAGCGTAGGATAAGTTCCAACAAGACAGACAATCATTTTCAATTTTCATTTCAAAGTATGGAGAGATTATTCTGAAATTAAAAAATCGAGATGATTTTCATAGGATTGACGATTTTCGTAGAGGACTAGATACATGAATGAGAAATGAAGCTAACTATCACGCACCTAAGTCACTTGAGGAAGTGATTAAGGTCATGTAGATCTATGAGAATAATTAAGGCCTAGAAACACCCAAATCAGCCATAAGGTGTCTGAGCCACACGCACTCAACAGTTGCTATGAAAGCTGCTCTATACTCAACCTCACAACTGGAAGTGGCCATAGTAGGCTGCTTCTTGCTCAACTAAGATATACATGAGCTACCAAGCATAGCATGAAGCAAAAACCACTAGTGGACACACGAGTGTCATAGCAACTAGCCTAGTCAGAGTCAAAAAATGCATGCAAATCTAGCAGTAATGATCCCCCCTTAGGATAAAACAACCCAAGAAGCCAGGTACCACTCAAGTAGCGAAAGATGCGCTTAACCACTTGCCAATGCTTGACACCTGGGCAATGCATAAACCTGCTCATATGTGAGATAGCAAACTAAATATATGGCCGAGTAATGCATAAGTAAATCAAGCATCCAACAACCTCTTGATAGAGAACAACATCAAATGCATCTCCAGCATCCTGAAGACTCAATCATAAACTTGTCTCCATAGGAGTGGCAATAGGCTTACAGTCTTCAAGGCCGAAACATTGCAATAATGTGTCAATATATTTCATTTGACACAAAGCCATTCCACCATCAACTTGCATAAACTAAATGCCCAAATAGTGATGCAAATACCCCAAATCAGACCTCTCAAATGAGGCATGTAAATCAGCCTTAAAATCAGCAATATGCCTCTCATGAGGACCAAGGAGCAACATGTCATCAACATAAACCACAATGATCAGAAGTACATCATTAGCACGCTTAACATATAAGGTGATTTCAACTCGAAGTGTTCTCAAAACAATGTGCAATCAGATAGGCATGTATCTTTTCATACCAAGCACGTAGTGCTTGCTTTAAGCCATGTAACGTCTTCTTTAACCTGCACACCTGGTTCTCAAGTAGTCATTCGGCAAGTAGATACAAAGGTCTCATCAAAATCAATGCCTCTTTCCTTGTGCATAACCCTTTGCAACAAGCCTAGCCTTATACCTGTCAACTGTACCATCAGGCTTATGCTTCAACTTGTATACCCACTTAGTCCCAATGGCTTCTTGCCAGGAGGCAAGTCACATAAAGAACAAGTACTATTCTTCATTATAGCATCATATTCAGATTGCATAGCAGCCATCCAATTTTCTAAATTTTGTGCTTCATCAAACGAAACAGGCCCATTCTCATCAGAGAGACTAGATGCAGCCAAAGCATAGCAATTTCATGCAAAAGAGGCACTATGAGAGCCTGAACGAGTACGATATGATAGAGGTGCATCTAATTTGCTGTCAGGCAAAGTCTGCACCAGCCATTTTGGCATAGTTTTTGCCTGCTTAATATCAGCTTTCTCATCAACAAGTGCATCAGTTAAAGACCAACACTAGATTATCCACCTGTAAAAAGAGGCAGCAAGTCTTTGGAGCTAACAAATGTCTCCTTAGTACATGAAAGTAATGGCTGAATAGCATCTTCCACAAAAACAACATCATGGCTAACCAGAATGCGTTTAGTTTGTGGATGATACAAACAATAGCCTTTACTTTTAGAATTGTACCCAACAAAAATACATTTTACTGCTTTATCATCCAATTTTCTTTGATGTTGTTCAGGCACCAATGCATATGTCAAACAACCAAAAACATGCAGATGAGCAACAGACGGCTTGTGATCATGCCAAGCCTCATATGGAGTGATAGATTGCAGCGCTTTAGTGGGACACCTGTTAAGTACATATGATGCACACATGAGAGCCTCAAGCAAGAAACTATGTGGTAAAGCCTGACTCTTGACCATACACGTCGCCATCTCCATGAGTGACATGTTCTTCCATTCAGCAACTCCATCCTATTGTGGTGTATATGGCACTGTACACTGGTGTTTTATCCCACGTTCAGCCAAAAATGCATTAAACTTATCAGAAGACATATATTCCCCCCCTCGATCAGAACGGAGGGTGCCCATTTTACGAGTAGAAGCAAAACTCTGATATGAATCAGGAAGACCATTCAAAACGGTCCGCACAAGTGAGCTATCTTGTATAACTTCATCAACAAAAAACAATTTTTCCTTCAAGTCTTTGATCTTTGTTAGAAAATTGTCCATAGAATCACCTTCATTCATGTGCTCACTCTCCAACTGTTTTCAGAGGTAAGCAACACAAGCCTCATTCCTAGCTTGGTACAATGTGGTAAGTGTATCCCAAACATCCTTAGCTATTCTACAAGAGAATATGTGAGGAATAATGGCACGTTTGATAGACAAAGCTATCAATGCATGTGCCTAGGCATCTCTACCATCCCAATGAATTTGCTCTATAGTAGGTGTAGCGGAAACTGCAACACGAACAGGAATATGTAGAATATCATCACCTTCAACACCTTTTGCATCAGCTTAAGTACCTGCAGTTGTAACTGTTGTAGGTGTGATAGGACGTTTTTCAACACCCTGCACAATGTTCCAAATCCTTTTGCAACCAATACATGTCGCATCATATAAGCCCATAACGGGTAGTCGGTACCATCCAACTTATCCTCAACAGCCAACATACGGAATACATCACTACTTTCAGCCATGGATGGTGACTAAAATACCTTGATGTAGAAAATTGACTATATCTCAAAAAGTTGAACAGAACTGCCCAGACAAATTTTGCTAGACCTGTAGCAAACTTTGAGATGCTTATATTGGTGAACCGAAATTGGTATATGCCTTTGGCACAAAAAGACAAAATAGCCTGCACAAGCACTGTGATAGTGCGTTCAGAGGCCGAAATGAGCTCAGATCGCGATCTCGGCACCACATAGAGAAGTTGTTTTGATCTCTGAAACACGTTGAGTATATGTACCAAATTTCGTGCAATTCTGAGACTGTGACTAGAGGGGTGTTGACGACGCCCTAGATGAAGCGACGACCTGCGCTGATACCAATTGTTGGAGTTAGATGTCTGTAGAAGCACACGAACATCACAAGGAAGAAGAAGAAGCTTGGAGGACAACACACAATAGTCAATGTATTACTAGAGAATGTACAAAGATAAGTAGCATGTTAGGGCAATAAGCGTATATACAAGCCGAGGGAAAGAAACCTCCAAAAGAGGGAAAAAAGTGCCCCGACGGTCCTAATGTGTTCACACACATCACCACCTAAATATGTCAACAATTTGGTCTTTAGTCAAAGTTCACACCATAAGGATTATGATGGATGATTCGACAACATATAATTCCATCAATTATGCACTTTTGAAAAAGTTAGACCTTCTTGAGAGCCCTTCCCCACATAGGTTTGTAGTATCCATTATACAAGGGTAAGAGACCCGCATCTATAGAACCATGATTTCCAATTTGGAACTTCAAATATAGGACCTCAAGGACAAATTGGATTATGAAATTATGAACATGGATAGGGTATATTTGGTTCTTGGTAGAGAGTGGCTCTAGAGTCCAAGACGTTCATTATCTAGATGCTATTATACAATTTAGAATTATAGTGTAATGGAATCATGTAAAAAATCAAGGCATGCATAATATGCCAAGTATCCGCTTGATTTCCAATTTAGAAATAACTTGTAAACAATGAAGCAAGGACCCAAGAATTTTTAGTCATTAGCATGGATGTGAACACTTTCGATAATAAATCAAAATTTTCTTCTATATATTCCTCTTGAATTATTTTTTAAGTTTAAAGAGCTTCTAGAAGATTTCCAAGATGTTTTCCTTGAGGAACTATCCCAGGGCTTGCAACCCTCTCATGGAAACATGGATCATAGCATAGATCTATTTTTGCAAACCTAGATAAAATCTCAACACCCATATCGAATCCCATATGTCCAGATTATGGAACTAAAAAAAAATAAAGGAATAAATGGAAAAAGGTTGTATATGGCCAACATATTGAATGTCATAGATATTATTGATCCTTCTAGGAGTGAAATGGAGATATGGTTCCAATGAAGGTCATAACACAAGCCAAAGACAACAGAAAGGAAGTAGAAACTATTCATGATGAGGAAGAGTCAAAGAATGCTAAGAATCAAGTTTAGAAGAAATATTTACCTATAATAGTACTCTTTAGAGCCCCTTGACTCATCTTGAAGGGAGAAGGCAAGGAAATGGAAGGAAGAAGATAAAAAAAGTGGGAAAAGTGAATTAAAGAGTTGGAAAAGAACCAAAGGGAAGACTCAAAGTCTAAAGAGAATCTCTAACTAAGCAATATGAAGAATGGTGAGGAAACACAAAACCAAGGTGGATCAATTCTAGGAGATTCAAAACCTAAAGCTTTGTATGTGTTCTTAAAAAATGATTAGTTGAGAGTAGTGGCATGAACAAGCCTTGAGCAACATAGAAAATGTTATCAATGGGAGGAATTAGAGAAAGAACAGTTCAATATGCATAGAAAACAATTGATATTGCTCAAGTTTTGCTAGAAAACCCATATTCCCTAATTCCTACTATTTGAATCCTCAAGGTAGACTTCTAGGAATGTATCAAACAAAAGAACTAGCCACTAAAGAAGGAAGATGGAAAGCTACAAGAGAATGGACCTCAAGTTGGAACAGTGTAAGAAGATGATGCAAATAATTTTGATTTCACTAGTGCCAAATGTGATAGAATCTTGGCCATGAGAACTTTTGGGAAAAATAAAAAAACTTAATGGAATAAAAAGATCAAAGGCCAACCTCCATTTACAGAGATTGATGTAGGGAAGGACCCATATCCTATGGAGAATTCCTTTGTTTCAAAAGGCCGTTTAGATCATACTATAGTACAAGGCAATGTTACCATTAGTGTCCATGTGAAAGGCCAAATGGCCATCGGATACTTCTTTGTACATGTTCTTTAATAAAACATATAGTAGCTTGATGAGCCACATACTATAAGTTCGACTACATTTGTAACACCTAAAAGCCTGTGTTCATGCTCCCTGTGTACTCTATTTTTTTGCGTATTCTATAGCCTCTATGCAAAGTACCGTATGCAATGCTTGGAGCTCAGTTTTCTACTCCGAGAATATCATCATGGAGATCTCCAGAGGGAGAGCACATTGTGGTGCATTGCCATCGAAATACTTCTTTGGTATCAGAGCATTTTCACACAAAAGCTTTGTTCCTTTTGTGCGAGCAAGGCGAGCACCTGCATGCCCACCCAAGGCTTACAACTAAGGCAATGACCAAGGCGTAGACCTTGGCATACCTTGTCATCTGAGTCACCAAAGTCATTGTTGGCACCGTTGGCTGCATGTGAGGGAGGGCCACAATGATCAAAGAAGATAGAGGTTCCTTATACTTCCCGAGAGGTCACCCACCCCAGTACTATTCCCCCCAGAGCTCGCTTAACCATGGCAGTCTCTTGCCACTAAGCTACACTCTTGTGGTGTCTAAAGAAGGGGAAATATTAAGGTTAACATTACCTTGAACATGTTTTGGTCCCTTAAAGCTTCATTCTTTGCTTTGAAAGCCTATTTTCTGAAGCTTTTTTGGGGTGATTTTTGGAGCCATTTCGGAGTACTTTTTTGCATAGGTCTCTTCACAGAGGTTCAAGAACATCAAGAAGAGTGTTCTCTTTACTTCTCCAAAAATAATTATTCACCTTTGAAGCCATGTTTTCAGCCACACTTGTAAAACTACAGGTTTCTCAAAAGGTTTTTAGTTGTGGTGGGAGAAGCCACTGCAAATTTATGCAGGTTTTTGAACCTAAACAACAGAGTTGATAAACACTTGTAGGTGTTGGTGGCTAGTTTTTTGGGCTATCCATTCAGCCTTTCAGTGTCATTTTACTACATAGAATGAGCACATATACACTATGTATGCTTTTGTGGATACTGCTTATGTACATCCATGTGGTCATTGATAAAGTGATTATGTTTTTGCATAAAGCCTTTTACATTTGATAAAGAGAGTCGTGGTGAGGTTTTCTCAACTGGGAGACACCCAGATGTCGGGCTCTCTTCGATGATGTAGGTGGAAGACTTACCCAGCCTCACCATAGGAGATGTATGATAGTTGTTCATAGGTGCTTGAGAAGCCTAGTTGGCTCCTTTCGGGTAACTGATTAAATGCTGTGGATTCATTGATTCACTATGTAGGTAAACATGTTAGTACTTGTAGTTTTATGAGATTTTGACACTAGCCATATGCTCATTTTGTAGAGGATACTCTGGAAAATTTTTTCTAGATTTTCTAGTTTTGACAACTATATAGTGGTGAATTTACTCCTTGATACACATTGGAGTGAGCACATTTATTCTCACATAATCCATCTGGTTGGTCATTACTATTCATTAATTCATTTTCATGGGAATATTGCTCAATTCTCTCATAGAATCTGACACTTGGTCATCCTTCTTTGAGCCTTAGTGGTGTTTGGACTCTTCTAGCTCCACTATCATTCTATTCAGTTGTCTACCATCATTGCATCAGAGGTCGCATGCACGTTTGGTGGATCAGGGTCTAGTGCAAGTGTTCCAAAGAGGAGCTATAACTTGCAGGGCAAAGACCATTTTGAGATCCAAAATTTGATAGCACAAACTAGTCTCTATGGAAGAATCAGATTAAAGATGTGCTGATTCAAAGGAGGCAATGGAAGCTAGTAAATGGAATCTCAAAGAAGCCTGCTGACATGCATGAAGATGATTGGGATGAGTTAGATGAAATGGCCAGGTCTACCATTCGATTGCACCTGGAAGATAATGTTTACTTTACAGTATTAGATTTTGAAACTGCAGAGGAGCTTGGACCGTGAGACTTGGTGACTCTTACTAGCATGACGTTGTGGGGATTGGAGATATGGTTGTGTAGTTCAATGATGGTTCAAAATTTACTATGTGTAATGCACAACATGTATCTCAGTTATCACGCACTTTGATGTCAGTTGGTCAACTTGATGACCTTGGTTACAATGTGTTCTTCTATGCTCAGTCCTTTCGCATATCAAAGGGCAATATGGTTATTGCAAAAGGAAGCAAATTTGGCTTATTTTATGCTTTATTTGTATCACAGAAAGAACACTTGTTAGCTGTTATTGAACAGCCTATGGCTTATATTTGGCATGGTTGTTTGGGCCATATATCTCATAGTGGAATGGAAAATCTTTCTCCATCTGGCTACTTACATGTGTTATCTTTCTCTAATTCTTCATTTTGTGAGCATTGTCAATATGGAAAGCAAACTAGAAATGTGCATAGAATGCACATTAACTTGGCAATTCAGCCTTTAGATCTCATTCATATAGATGTGTGTGGTCCTATGCCCACAAGTTCATTGGGTGGTTGGTCATTTTCATAGATGATGCTACTAGAAAAATTTGGGTATACCCTATCAAATCGAAGGATGAGGTATTCCCTACTTTCAAAAAATGGCTTGCTTCAGTTGAGTGTGAAAAAGGAACTAAGCTCAAAGCTTTATGTTTATATAATGGGGGTGAGTATACCTCACATGAATTCAACCTTTTCTGCCAGTCTAAAGGAACTCGTAGACAGTTTACAAATCCTTATAGCACAATATAGAATGGCGTACATGAAAGGATGAATAGAACTATTCAAGATAGAGTAGTCTCTATGTTGCATCATGCAAATCTTTCACAAGGATTTTGGGCAAAAGCAATATTGACTGCAGTTCATGTGATTAACCTTTCACCTAGTAATACCAAAGGTCTGAAAGTGGCACAAAGTTATGGCCAGGGAAGCCACCATATTATGATCATCTTTGAGTTTTTGGGTGTGAAGCATATGTTCATATACCTAAGAATATTAGACAAAAGTTGTACCACAACTTAAAGAAATGCATTTTTCTTGGACATGGTCAAGAAGGACGGATATCGCTTATGGGATCTTGAAACACGATCAGTGGTCAAAAGTAGTGATGTCATTTTCAATGAGTCTAACATGCATAAACAACCCATTAAGGAGGTTGAAGTGAGAAGAGTGGTGTTTGAGGATATTACTCCTCCATTTAGCATGCATAAAAATGTTGCACATAGGGATGTTCAAGAGAACGTCTCATCACATCAGTCTGCAAATGTTCCTATTGAGCAACCATTGAGATGCTCTACATGTGTCTCACATCCCCTTGACAGATATGTTCCAGGTTTAGATTTTGTTATGCTAAAAGCTGACGGTGAACCTTCTTGCTACAAAGAGGCTATGGAGATAGAGGATCATGTCAAGTGGGAGTGTGTCATGAAGAGTGAGTCGGATTGTATTCACAAGAATGGTACTTGGGATTTAGTACCTTTCCCAAAGAGCAGGAAATATTTACCATGTAAATGGGTATATAAGCTGAAATTCACATCAGATAGTGTGTCTCCAAAGTATAAAGCACGACTTGTTGCAAAGGTTTTTAAGCAACAACATGGAGTTGATTTCAAGGAAATCTTCTCTCCAATGGTCAAGATGACTACTCTAAACATGTTGCTTGGACCCATTGCAATGGAGGACTTAGAACTAGTCCAAATGGATGTGAAAACTGCTTTCTTGCATGGAGATCTTACAGATGAGATCTATGTGGAACAACCAAAGGGTTATGTAGTTCTTGGCAAGAAAAGTCTAGTTTGTAAGCTCAAGAAGATCTTGTATGGACTTAAAGAGCCCCCTAGACAATGGTACCAAAAGTTTGATCCTTTTATGAAATCCCAAGGCTATTCTTGAAGTAATGAGGATCATTGTCTCTACACAAAGAGATGCTCAGATGGAAGCTTGATATGCTTGATACTTTATGTCGATGATATGTTAATTGTTGGGAAGTCCTCTTATGACTTGTCAATTCCCAAAAAGAAGTTGACTCAAACATTTGATATGAAGGATTTGGGGGATGCCAAACATATTCTTGGCATGTGCATTACTCGTGATAGGAATAAAAGATGCATATAATGTCTCAAAGTAAGTACATATCCAAAGTACTTCACTAGTTCAATATGTAGGGTGGAAAGGCATTGAGTACACCTTTACCCACATATGTGAAATTGAGCAAGGATGATTGCCACAAATTAGATGAGAAAAAGGAATACATGGTGAAAATTGCTTATACGTCTGTTGTTGGTAGTCTCATGTATGCTATGCTAGCTACAAGACTAAGCATTGCATTTGTAGTGGGAGTTGTGAGCAAATATATGTCTAATCCTTACAAGAAACATTGGGAAGCAGTCAAGATGATTTTGAGATATTTCAGTGACACTAAGGACAAGTGTCTATGCTTAGGTAGAGGGAAAGCATCCATTATTGGTTACACAGATTCTGACTATGCTGGTTATGTAGACAATCATAAGTCTACATAAGGGTACATTTTTCATTTTGTTGGAGGTTCTATCTCTTAGAGATCTCATCTTTAAGAATGTACATATGTTTCCACCATAGAAGCAGAGTATGTTGCAACAAGTGAGGCATGTAAGGAAGCATTGTGGATTTCTTATCTTGCTTGTGATATGGGTTTACCTCAGCATGTACCTCATTTGCTCAGTGGCAGTCAAAGTGCCATTGCTTTGGTTAAGAATCCTGTCTATCACTCAAAGACCAAGCACATTGAGGTGAGTTATCACTTCATTAGAGATTGCTTAGCCACTAAGTGCATTATTCTTGAGAAGGTTCACACTCGAGATAATGTTATAGATGCTTTGACTAAAGCTCTACCACAGGATAACTTTTGATACTATTGTCACTTGATGGGGGTTACTTGATTCATGCTCTTACACAATCACTTGCATATTGTGTAACACGCTCATTGGGTGGGAGGTATAGCTTGTATACTTACACTCAGGTATTCTTTATCATTCTTTATTTTTCTCTTGTATTTACTTTGGCCATATTGGCCTTTAGTGGGAGATTGTTACCATTAGTGTCCATGTGGAAGGCCAAATGGCCACTAGATACTTCTTTGTATATGTTCTTTAAAACATATAGTAGCTTGCTCAGCCACAGACTCTAAGTTTGAGTGCATTTGTAACACCTAAGAAGTCTGTGTTCATGCTCCTTGTGTACTCTGTTTTTCTGTGTATTTTGTAGCCTCTATGCAGAGTACCATGTGCAGTGCTTGAAGCTAGGTTTTCTACTCCAAGAATATCATCGTGGAGCTCTCGAGAAGGAGAGTGCACTGTGGAGTATCGCCATCAAAATACTTTAGGCAATGCTATCAATTTGAAGGCTTTGTTAAACTATAAAATCTCATATGTACAAACCTCTAAATATCATCTTGCTCCTACCATGACATATGATAATAGAATAACACTAAGAAAAACTACATTGCCACAAAACGAGAAGTTTTAGGGATGGTGCATGTTGTAAAGAAATTCAAAATCTATCTTCTATCAAAAAAGTATATGTTCCTCATATACCATCAATCATTGTTATATTTGGTAAACAAACATGACTAGTGAGATGGATCTTGAAACTAATATTATTTGATTTGAAGTAATCGTGGAGAAAGGAAACACTCATGTCTAAGCCAACTATCTATCCAGAATGACACATAGAGAAACACTTCAAGGAGTGGGTGATGAACTCCGTGATGTGTATTTTTTTCAACCTAGAAGTAGTTCTATCATGGTGAAAATTGATAGGTTCTATATTGACTTATGGACGTCAGCATAGGATAAATCTAAGAACTCAGCATGATGTAATAGTTGAGAACTATCAGATCATAGAAGGTAGTCTTTATTTTAGAGATTAAATGAATTCACTTTGAGATGTGGAAGATGGTGAAAGGAAAACTAACTTACAACTCGCTCATGAGTCTATCTAGAAGGCTCATGGGCCTATCTAGGAGGCTCATGAAGCCAAACCTAAACATTGTAAGATTTATGTAACCTTGCATTGTTTGGTTAGATATGATAAAAGATGTGCATGAACATGTAAGAAGCTTTCAAAAATACATAGAGAAAGAACCTTGTGAAAGCTCATGTCTACATTATTCCACAATAGCACTTGAATGGAGTAGATTAGTTGTAGAAGTCTTAAAACACACATAATATCCTTTAGGGTCTCTTGCAACAAGAAAACGGGCATTAGAAGAAGAGATCAAGGACAACATGATCCTAGGTAGCTAGCTATCCAAAAAACAATGAGATGGACAACTAAGGTTGTGCAATCATGAAGTAGATTACCTCTCCATATTGGAAATGGTTCATGCAAGCATGATAGGAGCCCACTTCTCAGGTACAAGGACTATAGAGATGATTCTATTTGTAGGATTATAGTGGCCAATACTCAATATGAATGCAAAATCCTATGCCAAGAGATGTGATAGTCAAAGGATGGACTACCCTTTTAGGATGGATGATATGATATTACGACCAAAGATTAGTGTGTGTGAGTCTTTACAAAGTGGTACATAGATTTTATTGGACATATAAACCCACGAGTAAGAGGCTCTCATGATAAATACAATATAATGGCTACTAACACTTTGATCAAGTGCATACAGGCTAAATCCACTAGGAAAAGTGATGGGCATACCAGAAAAAAGATCCTATTTGAACTAATATTTGGTAAATCTAGACTACTGATAGAAATTCTCAGTGATAGAGGCAACCAATCATGAAGGAAGTGGACAAATTGCTTTTCAATGAATTATTTGTAATACATAAGAAGTATGCACCTTATCATTCAAAGGCTAATGGGAAACTATAGAGTTCAAACAAAATACTTTGCTCCATCTTGACCAAGATAGTAAAAAATAGTAGATTGGATCAAGATAAGTAGTTACATCATGCTACTTTGTCATTCAGCGTAGCCTATGAACCACCCCATTCAATTTGGCATATGTCCAAAAAGGGATCCTCTCAAGTGATTTCTTGGTGCCAAATTATGAGTTGCTAAAACTTACAAATGAATGGGACATGAATTATCATAAAAATATATCAAATAGAGAAATTTCAAGAAACATGTCTACAAGATATTGTAGAATTCTATGGAGTGAAGCATAGATAGAAAGCATATTATGATGAATACAAAAAAAATAAGGGGTTCAAAGTTGGATACTTGGTGTTAGTGCAGATGTTAAAGCAACATCCTAAAAAGCTTTAGGAGAGATGGTATGGACCCATACTAATAAAATAGATCTCATGTGGAGGGGCTACTCATAATTGAAAAGTCTTACCAAACTATATTTTTGAGCGTAGAGTGAAGCTATATAAGGGCCCCTTCTTGGATAAAATTTTTGCATGTTTGGTTCAAACCTCAAATAGGAAACAAGTAGAGGAGAAAATTTGAGAAGAAGATGGCATGAGGCATTAGAACAAATTAGATGATGGAAAGAATGGATCAAAAATGTAGATGAAAAACAATTATGGTATAGTTAAGGGATTCGCATGGTAAACTATCAAGGTTATGTAAAACAAAGAGATTTATCAATCGAAGGCCATACCTAAAGTTAGGCATTGGAAATTATAATTCTATTCCACTTGCTTCTCTTATAGACATTGGACCTATCCTAAGCACAATTAGAGCCTTGGTTGCATTATCTTTTATTTGGCAATTCGTTTATTTGTGAATAATTAAGAAATTTTACGCCAGCCCTTAATTTATTCGACCAAATTATTTGATGCCAAGTGAGTTTATTCGGGGATGGCCGAATAGTTTTTGCACAATAATTCGGTGCTTTTCGATCGATAACACTTTTGATCGAATACATTTTCAATCGAAAAGCTTTTGATCGAATAATTTTTTGATCAAAAAGAATTCGATCAAATACAATATTATAAAGAAACACACTTTGAATCATTTTTCATAAGAGTTCCTTTGTTTTTTATGAAGTTACAGTGTCGTACAAAGAACAAGTTTTATATAAGATATTGTTAAAAATATTAAGTATTTTGGTATTAAAACTAAAGAAAAATATTTTTTGTATGCAAGTTAAAAACAATTGTGAAGTTTGGCTCAACATTGATTCTTACTTCACAATAGTATATGTATGTGTGTCTATGATGTTGAGTAAAATTGTATTGTGATTGTTTGGATCAATATTGATTCTTACTTCACAATAGAATGTGTATGTGTATGTGCATATATGTCATATGATTGTGAGTGAGAATCTAATGTCATTGTATGTGCATGAGTATGTGTGTATATGATTGTGATAGGAAAACCAATGGATTTATTGGAAAAGGTTTTATCTTCTTTTTTATAATTCAAGGTCTGATAAGGTGTTAATAAGTGAACTAGAAATTTATAGGTCTCTAGATGGCTTTGTCTTGTAGACTTATTAACACCTTCTCAGAACCTTGAATTGTAAAGGGAGCCAATGAGGTTTCATTCAATAGCATGTGTATGTGCATATGAGTATATAATTGTGAATGAAAATCTATTGTGATTGTTTGACTCATTATTGATTCTTACTTCACAATAGTATGTTTAAATGTATGTGCATATGATTGAGAATTTATAATCTATTGTGATTGTGTGACTCAACATTGATTCTTACTTCACAATATTATGTGTAAGTGTATGTGCATACGATTGAGAATTTAAAATCTATTGTGATTGTTTGACTGAAGATTGATTCTTACTTCACAATAGTATGTGTAAGTGTATGTGCATATGATTGAGAATCTAAAATCTATTGTGATTGTCTCACTCAACATTGATTCTTACTTCACAATAGTATGTGTAAATGTATGTGTGTGTATGATTAAGAATTAAACTATTATTATTGTTTGATTCAACATTGATTTTTACTTCAGAATAGTATGTGTAAATGTATGTGTGTGCATAATTGGGAATTAAAATCTATTGTAATTGTTTGACTCAACATTGATTCTTATTTCACAATAGTATGTGTAATTGTATGTGGGTGTATGATTGAGAATCACTACAAGAAATAGGTGCTATTTTTGGATTTTTTTTACGGGCATTCGTCGCATAAGCGATGCTTGCATCCCATATATGATGCTAAATGAGTGCGTTACAAATAGCATCGCTAACTGGCAACATTATTGGTGATGTTGGCAAACTGTACAGCGTCGCATATGCTACGCTCTGGAATGTTAAAAAAAAAATTGATTTCTCCTGGCACATTTGTGTCGGGATTTGGACAGGAGAGCAAGAAGAGACCGAGAGAGAGAGAGAGGAGAGAGAGAGAGAGGGAGAGATGCATCTCGTTGAAGCAAGGCATGCACACACACACAC
>MU260238.1:90000-182500 GCA_020310875.1 Ceratopteris richardii | reverse complement strand
ATACACACATACACACACATATACACGCACATACATACACACACACACATGCATACATACACATACTTAATGTATACACACATACATATGTACACGTATATATATTGATTTCTAACCATTTTGTTTTATATGTTAGGTATTTTGGATCCTAGTAGAGAGAGAAAGGCAAAACTCACTCTCATAAAAAGTCTTATGAGATGATATTATAACACATAGTTTTATTTATTTTTATCTATCTATTTTCAGGACACCTATACCACCTCCAGATCATGATAGCAGAGCAGAGTTGCCTATGAGGACATGCATAGGCACGTTAGGACTAGAGTGCGATATAGAGCCAGAGGGGAACATTGTGTACATAGGGAATGGATTGGAGTTCAAGAGAAGAATGCGGGCACTATGCGACTCTTACATGCGCCTTGTCCACTTATCGTGGAAGTAAGTAAAAATTTTACATATAAATTAAAATAAATATCTTATGTTTTATTTACATTATTTTTTTTATTTTTGTAGTGAGCATGATGAGAGGAATAAAAAATACATACTTAGTTCACTTGAGACAGAGTTTGGGACAGGATGGTCGCTTAAGTGGTGTCTAAAAGAGATGCGGACACTTATGGCTCATCGTCCCGATAATGCACGGTATGCACTGCTTTTATGTATATATATGTGGATATGAGTATGTGTGTTTATGCATGTATGTATGTATGTATATGAGAGAGAGAGAGAGAAAACAGTGAGACTAGAGGTACAAATACACGCATACACACACATATACATCATACATGCACATTTACACACATATACACATACATGCACATTTATACATACACACACATACATGCACATTTTTACACACACATACACATGCATGCAGTTACTCACATATAATGAATACATATACACATACTCACATACACGTACACATACTCACATACAAAATGCATAATCATATGTACACACACATTGACTCATATAATCATATTTGCATGCATATATACATATACACATGCATATATACACACACACAACACATGCATATGCACATATAGATACACATACATATACAACACATGCATACACATAAATAAATAAATCCTATTTCAAAAATCCTAAATTGAAAACACTAATTTCGATATTAGGGTTTTAAAACCCCTAATTTAAAAACTCTAATTCAACCTTTTAGCCATATGTTTGAAGTATATGTACACATTGCATCTATTCCTCCGACATCCTACTAGAGAGATGTCTCTCCTCCCAACCTTATGCCTCTATATATAGCTACTTGAATCAACGAGGATCATAATATATATAAAGATATATACACATCATGTAGTTATACATACATAAATATAAAATGGAGTAGATATATTATGCATCACACATACATGCCTAAATGCACACATAAATATATATATACATGCATACATATTTACATGTACACATTTACACATAGACATATATACATATATACATGTACACATCACATATACATGCCTACATGCACACATAAACATATATATACATGCATACATATTTACATGTACATATTTACACATAGACACATATACATATATACATGTACACAATTATAAACACCTGCATATATTACATGAATACATGAATATTTTACATAAATGCATATGCATATATACACATATGCATATTTAACACATGTATACATATATCGCACACATGCAAACACATACATATACATGAAATACATGTATATGCATACTAACATATGTATACATATAATACACATGAATACACACACATATGCATACATACATGATAAAAATTTGCTCCTCGAAGATAAAGCTATATATAAAATAATTAGGCATACCCCCAAGCTTCATGTTCTAACTTAAAAGAACATGATTTCATCTCTCTAGTAGGATTCATCGTTATTCAAGTTAATAACAAAATCTATTATCTGATATCCACTCAAAAGCTTCAAGTTATTGATCGATAACTAGAGTAGATTTTACTATCTAATCTGCTCATATGTTTTCATTATTGCCATCATTTTGGTAAGACATCAATATAGTCTCATCTTCATTATCTTTATTGATTTCATTTATTTCCTCTATTGTTAAATCTATGTTCTCATGAATCATATCATCTATTGATGGATTAATATCTATTTCTGGTAATTCCTCTTCCTCATCAGTAGAATCAGCATGTAGAGAATTATCCCCTTCATCAAAAAGATTAGTATCATTATCACCTATAATGATTCTAATTTCTATTTCAGATGTTGATCTATCAGTATCTGATGCTGAATCATCAAGAGGACTTTCTTCGATCTCTCTAACAATAAACTGTTCAAACGATGACCTACCTCTAGGTTGCACATGAATGACTTGCCACCAAGGATGAGCATCTGGGTTTTTATAAAAAAATGCTTGTTCAATATGCCTAGGAAGAATATATGGTTCTTTAGTAGATCGCATTACCTTGGAAGAATCAATTTCCCAAAACCCAGATAATTCCTTTCTTAATGTAGTGGTTCACGACTTCTAAAAGTGGAATTTGAAGGCAGGATTAGTTGTTGAAGAGAATCAATTCACTTTTCTACAATCTAGGAAAAGTGAAGATCTAATTTGATCTACTTTTAGGTGATTGATTGATTCATCAATTGTGAAGCTCAACCATCTCAAATTCATGGAATTTGAGCTCTCTTTTTCTCCTTTTTACATGTGAAAAACTCTAGGCTTTTACATTGGTAAGTGATCCATAAAAAAGCTTTTTATAAAAATACAATATGAGCATACGTAAAAGAATGCTTCAATGGATATTTTGACATAATCCAAGCGATACTTTTTTATGTAGAGCAAATCCACCTCAGGCATAGTGTAAGCTTGATTTTCCAATAGATATGGAAGGCAATCGAATCGATTTCCTAGGAGAAATATCTAATCCCATTCGTCTTAATAAATCTATTATGATTCTTATGCTTTCACTATGTAAAGACAAAGATCTTTCAGAAGAGCGTATCCTAGGAAAAGATTGATTTTATGGGTAGTAAGTGACCTTGGATAAAGCTTAGGGAATATTTTCTGTTAAGATCCAAGGGAGAGAGATCTTTGGCCTTTTGGGGGATAGAAATATATCTCTAGAGAAGCTATATGATATGAATCAAGATATTTGAAAATTTCATGAATTGCTTCATGATCCCAGTATAATTGACCACTCTTTTTCAATGCCATATTTGATTTCTCCATCTTTTGGACCCTCATCTTCTCGCATTGAGTCAACCCCATCAATAATTCCCTCAAAAACACATCCACCTGATTCTCCTGATAATCTTGTTCTACATGTACATGATGAGATACAAGGTGAGGTAGGCAAAATTTGAGAGTGTGTGTTCAAATTAACTTTAGAACAAATAATAGGAAGTAGATGAAATATTGGACTCCTCTTTCATTGATATAAGGCTTCAAATAATTATGGGTAGTGAAGAATGATTCACAATCTCATCCTTCCCAATTTCCATTGATTATCCACATCAATAGTTGAAGTTCCATAGATTATCTTATACCCATAACCTCAAGTAGGCCAATATTAAAAAATTACGGGTGCCTAAAGCTTAATGGAAGCTCAATGAATTTTTGAGTTGAAATTTATACCTAAGGCCATAATAAAGCCTTGAATCAAGCTAGATCGTCCTATTGGAAATTCTTCGAATACATAAGATCTAGAATCATAGATCATCTTTCTGATGTATATACCAAGATCTGACCAACTAAAATAGTCCCAAGAAAACGTGAAAGACAAATCAACTAATTCAAGGCGACTCAACATTCTTCTCGATATTATTCTCTCCATTTCCTTCCATACATCGATCATCACAAGGAAAATGGATGTGGAGACCTCTAAAATCTTCAACCATTATTAGTCGATAAAAATTAAATCTCTTGATATACACATATATTCTTGTGCACCTACATGATACATAAATAGAGACAGATTTCTATGCCATGCATTACTAATTTATCAATGATCAAATGGCACCTACTTTAGGAGTGAGAGAATTCACTTTCATCATGTATATACTTCTTTTGTTTGCTTATGTTTCATTGAGTCAATTGTAGATATGTAGCATTGAAAAAATAGCAACAGATAAACAAAGTAAAAGAAAAGAGGCCACAAAGATCCTTGTTGTCTGTTGGAGCTTGAGATCTATAGAAGCACACGAATAGCACAAGGAAGAAGAAGAAGCTTGGAGCACAACACATAATATTGAATGTATTACCAAATGAATGAACAAAGTTAAGTGACCCATTAAGGGTATAGGAGTATATACAACCTAGGGGGGAGAAAACCTCCTAAAGAGGGAAAAATGCCCTGGTAGTCCTAAGTGTGTTCATACACATCACTACATAAATATATCAAAAAATACCACATGGGAGTGATGTGGTGAACAAGGAGTTGGCACTCATCTATAAGCAAGTGCCAAGCTATGTGTAAAGATATCAATCCACAAAACGAAGTAAGCAAAAAGCTTTTCCAAAAGCTTCAAACTTCTCTAGAGGTAGAGCCTTTGTGAAAAGATCTGCAATGTTATCCTATGTGGGCACATATGACAAAATAATAACTCCATCAGAGAACCTCTTTGTGATATGATGATAATGCACCTCAATGTGCTTTGTATGATCATGGAACATAGGGTTCCTTGCAAGTACAAATAAGAGGGAATCTCTCCGATAGCGCATTTAACAATATCCCCTATAGGGGCAGGCTCAAGTGAACTGAAGAGACTACACTATGAGGTAATCATTGCTTGGTAGCCCCACTCTCAAAGTACCAAACATTTGAGTCTATTATAGACATATAGTGTTCCTAAGAATATGGTTCATAGCGACAAACAGATGTAAATACCCATTCTTCATTTTGCACAATATTAGCAGACTATGTTTTAGGTGTAGAGGCCTCTACAACAACCATTCTAGTCTCCTTTCCCTTTCCCTCTTTTGCAGCCAGCTCTCGAAAACTCTTTATGACATGATTATTTCCTTTATAGTATTTTCAGAGCTATTTCTACTTTGTTTCCTTCTCATCTTTGTCTTCCTTCTTTGGCTATGCACCATTAGTAGATTTTTGTTTACTAGTAGATGAGCTCCATGTATCTCTTCCCTTTTGACTAGCAGAGAAGGCTTGATCTACAACATGCATAATGGACCTGTTCTACGTGGACTAATCTTCCTACTAAAAATAGAGATGAACTCCTTAAATATTAAGGCATTTGGATTACCTTTCCTCATCAACCATAGACTAGAAGTAAAACTTTGATATGAATCTAGAAGGCCATTAAGATTGATCTTCATAAGTTAACTATCTGGAAAGACCTCATCTACAAAAATCAACTGCTTTTTAAAATCTTTGATCTTTTTCAAAAAACTATCCATAGAATCTCATTCATTCATTCATATGGTCACTCTCCAACTGTTTTCAGAGGTAAGCAAGAGGAGCCTCATTTCTTGCCTATTTCAGCCATGACCACTAACTAAAATACCCTAATGCAAAAAAATAACTATATCTCAAAAAGTTGAAGAAAACTACGTTGTCAAGCTATGCTAAAGTTGTAGTAGACTTTGAGGCACTTGTACTCACATACCGAAACCTATATATATATATATATATATATATATATATATATATATATATATATATATATATATATATATATATATATATATGTGTGTGTGTGTGTGTGTGTGTGTGTGTGTGTGTGTGCATTTGGCATAAAAGTATAAATTCGTCTACACAAGCACTATGATAGTGTTCAGAGGACCAAATGAGCTCATATCACATTTTGATGTCACAGAGCAAAGTAGATTTAAACTTTTAATTGCCTTGACTATGCTCACCAATTTTGTGCAATTCTGAGAGTGTGATTGGAGGGGTATTGACGATGCCATTGATGAAGTGGCAACCTGCTCTAATACTAATAGTTGGAGTTTGAGGTATGTAGAAGCACATGAATGGCACAATCAAGAAGAAGAAACTTGGAGCATAAGACACAATATTGAATGTATTACCAAGTCAATGTACTCAGATAACTTATCTGTTAGGGGTATAGGCATATACACAAGATCAGGGAAAAACTACTTCATCTACTACTAGTTTGCTCTTCTGAAGTTCTGCAATCCTTAGTTTCTTAACCAATCCTTCATCGATGAAACATGAGGAGGCTCCTGAATCGACTAGGGCAGTAAGAGAAAGGATCTTCTTAGGCATGATCAACTTGATAGGATCAAGATATGTTTCTATGGGTATTGGTGGAATTATGAGGCCAATTCTCATATTATGGTCTAGTTATACAATCTCCTTTACAATGTGACTTTCTTGTTTCCCTGCTCTACAAGATTTACTGTGGCTCTGGAGTTTTTTCTCTTGTTTGAACAACTAATTCCATTATGACCAAGGTTTCTATAATAGAGGCACAACTTATTAGCTCTCCTTTTTTGTTTTTTATCTGGAGTTAGAGGCTCAAACTTGGTTAGCTCTATTTGCATAGGTTCAAGGATATGTTCTTCTCTAGGAGTGGGTTGGAAGAGTTTCCACTGATGAAGTCTTTCTTCTACTTGTTTTTTTTTGTTTTGTTTTGAAAAGGCGATCATCACATTGAATGGCTTGGGTGATGTATTCGTTCAATGTCTTAACCTCTGGCATCATGAGCAAAAGATCCTTCACATCATCTCTTAACCCCATCTAAATTGGCTTACGAAATAATGCTCATGTCAAGTGGGATCACATATCAATTGACTAAATTCTAATGCGTAGATATAGGTAGAATGATTACCTTAACATAGCTTTTTGAGTTTAGCTCTAGAACTCGACTCATATCTACATCTCCAAATGTGGTGGTGAGCTCTTTAAGAAATCCCTCATAGTCATAAAGTACTACCAAATCCTTCTCTAAAATTGGGGTGAACCATGATAATGCTTGATCGTAGAGTAGGGCTCCAAAAAAATGGAGCTTGGATGCATCATTAGGGTATCTATCATGTTGCATACAGATGAATAATTTAACTTGTAGGAAGCCGTAGAACTTTGTGCGATCACCATCAAACTTTTCTGGCATGCAAATCTTCGGTTCCATCATGAAGGATGAACTAGGATATTTGTTCACTTGAATGCTTCCTCGATTTGCTTGAAGGTTCCCGATTTGTTCTTATAATTATTGGGTGAGTGCATCTATATGCATGGGGTGTCCCATCTCGACTTGTGTTTATCGATGATTTAGATCATTGACTTCTTGTTGGAGACTCTAAAGTGATGCCACAATTTGTTCAATTATGTTATACATGACACCTTGTCTTGGATAGATGTAATTCTCGTTAAAATGTGAGGGAAGCACTAGATTGTTTCGTCTGACTAGACTAGAAACAAATTTGGAATAATAATTGTGATTACATGATCATCCACATAGTGAAAATGATACAAGAATATGTAATTGATACACAAAGTTCCACAACCCGAGATCGATAGATATGGATAACTCAAATAGTGACGATATTGGAAATCCCATAACTTGGGACCCTAGGCATGAAGCAAGATATCTTGATTATAAGAACTCCCTTTAGGGAGATGAACAAGATACAAGAAATAGCTAGAAAGGATCTCATACTATGAGATTGGAATAGGACAAGATAGGATGTTTGGGATACTAATTAGATAAAACTACAACAAAAGACAAGACTAGAACTCGAATTGGAACTTGGAAAGTACTTACTTGGAGGTCACGACTCCCTGAGCTCCCAAGATTGGCATTGGCAAGAGTAAGGATGTATGTGACCAAGCCCCTTATATTTATTCAAGGGCAGTTACCAAAGGTGATTACAAGTTGATGATATCATCAATGATATCAACAATCCAAACAAGACCTCCGAATGTCAGAATCTAGCAAGTAGGATGGATTTTGGAACCTTTTAGATACAATGGAAGCATTGGTTTTTCCTAATTCTAAACTAATCATGAGATAGAGAAAGTCACATGGAATATGAGTTTTAGGATGGTATCATTTGGCCATGGCATGAGTTTTGATGTTTCAATTCTCTTATACTAAGAAACCTTATATGCCCCTAAAAAAAATTCTCAAGACCCACCTCATCACACTGTAGTTATTTTAATGCATCCAAAAGTACAGATGCATAGAGCTATGCCGCAAGGGCATGCATTATGCACATTAGTGAGAAAGACAAGAACTACAACCTTAGTCCATCCATCCATTTGGATCAAGCTATATAAAATGGCATGTTTTTATCTATTGGTTTCTCAAGTATACTGATGAACCACTCACATATGTAAATAAAATAATTTCCATGGATCAAGCATCAAAGAACAAGATTGGTAGAAGAACCAAAATCAGATCGAAGGAAATAAAAAAGGGAGGAGGAAGGGAAGTTATAAGGGAATGTGAATGGAAACACTGCAAGACAAAAGTTCACAAATATTTGTACTCATCCTCTGCAACATTTAGACAAAATGCCAAAATAGCACATTGACATTGAAACTCATAAGTTAAAAATTCACCCATGTATGGCTGTTGAAGAATCTCTTTTACTATAGTGCCAATAACTCACACCCATGGAAGATACCAAAGGGGTCTCTTGAGAATAGCAAGGCATTAGGAGGGGGAGAGTGCTGCATGGAATATGGAAGCAAAGTAAATAAGGTATGCAAAGAAGAAAGATTACATGTAGGCTTATCAAAGCTTTCAAAGAAATGGTAAGTGATTACTAATAAATGCCATTTGATGTATAATGAGCCTTATATATGCACTACAAGATCCCTCTAGTTGTACAATCATCATCATGTATAGTTGCTTTCCGATCTTTATTATCTAGGACTAGCTTTTGAAAGTGTTTGGTCCATTTGTAAGAGGATATTATTTAGGACAGGTATATGGGTCAATTTCTCCTCATTTTGGAGGAATACTTGGTATTTGAAGAAGAACAACTTTGGAAAATTCTAATCCTATAACTTTGATTTCTTGCTATCTTTTCTTCTTCTTGGTGAGGTATTATGCATATGTGTGGAATGGAAGACCTTTTTAGTAAGTTTTTTATCACATCCCCTATTTTTCACTTGTTCCTTGCATATTCTAGGTTTTAAGGGCCATAGAGTTGAGGGATGCTATTCTTTTCACTTAATCTTGGGCATAACTTTGTACAAAATATAAGAATGCATCCGGAACATCTTTAGTTATTCTTTTCACTTAATCTTGGGCATAACTTTGTACAAAATATAAGAATGCATCCGGAACATCTTTAGTAGAAGTGCCTCATTGAGAATTTGGAATGAATACATTATTAAACATATTTGGATATCAAAATTTTTGTCGGCTATTGTGTGTGGATCAAAAGCATTACTAAGTGATTAAGATGTGGATGTGTGCATAGGTTTACTTGTTGATATATTTAGGTAGTGATGTGTGTGAACACTCTAGGAACATCGGGGTACTTTTTTCCCTCTTTAGGAGGTTTTTTTCCCCCGGCTTGTATATACGCCTATTGCCCTAATGGGCTACTTATCTTTGTACATTCTCTAGTAATTCATTCAGTCTTGTATGTTGTGTTCCAAGCTTCTTCTTCTTCCTTGTGTTGTTCGTGTCCTTCTGCAGATATCTATCTCCAATAATTGGTATCAGAGCAGATCGTCGCTTCATCTAGGGCGTTGTCGACACTCCTCCGTTAGCAGTCTCAGATTCGCATGAAATTTGGTGAGCATACTCAGGGTGTTTCCAAAATCAAAACTGCTTCGCTTTGTGGTGTCAAAATTGCAATCTGAGCTCATTTCGGCCTCCGAACACACTATTGCAGTGCTTGTGCAGGCTATTTCGTCTTTTTGTATCAAAGGTATATACCTGTTTTTGTTCGCTATTATAAGCGTCTCAAAGTCTGCTACAGGTTTAGCAGAACTCGTCTGGGCAGTTCCATTCAACTTTTTGAGATACAGTCAATTTTTTGCATCAAGGTATTTTAGTCACCAGCCATGACTGAAAGCAGTGATGTATTCCGTATGTTGGCTGTTGAGGATAAGTTGGATGGTACCAACTACCCATTATGGGCTTATATGATGCGACATGTATTGGTTGCAAAAGGATTGTGGAACATTGTGCAGGGTGTTGAAAGACGTCATGTTACACCCCTGACTACAGGTACTGCAAATATAGGTATTGGAGCTGATAAAGATGGTGTCGAAGATTATATTCCATAGATTCCTGTTCGTGCTGCTATTTCTGCTGCACCTACTACAGAGCAGATTCGCTGGGATGGCAGAGATGCCCAGGCACATGCATTGATAGCTTTGTCTGTGAAACGTGTCATTATTCCTCACATTCGCTCTTGTAGAACAGCTAAGGATGCTTGGGATACACTTACCACATTGTACCAAGCTAGGAATGAGGCTCGTGTTGCTTACCTTCAAACAGTTGGAGAGTGAGTACATGAATGAAGGTGATTCTATGGACAATTTCCTAACGAAGATCAAAGACTTGAAGGAACAATTGATTTCTGCTGATGAGGTTATACTAGATAGCTCACTTGTGCAGACCGTTCTGAATGGTCTTCCCGATTCATATCAGAGTTTTGCTTCTACTCTTTGGTTGATGATGAAAGGCAATCCAAATGCCTTATCATTTGAGGAGTTAGTCTCTGTTCTATTGCAGGAAGATGAGTCCATGCAAAACAGGTCCATTATGCGAGTTGTAGATCAAGCTTTCCTGGCTATTCAGAAGGGCAAAGGAAAATGGAGCTCTTCAACTAGTAAGCAGAAATCTGCTAATTCTGCATATTCAAAGAAGGAAGATAAAGATGAGAAGAAATCAGAAAAGCAGAAATTGTTTTGTAAGTACTGTAAAGGGAATGATCATATCATAAAGATTTGTCCAAAATTGGCTGCAAAAGAGGCAAAGAAGAAAGAGGCTAGAATGGTTGTTGTAGAGGCCTCTACACCAAAAATAGAGTCTGTAAATCTTGTGCAGGAAGAAGAATGGGCATTTACTACTGTCTGCAGTTTTGACCCATCATCTCATGATCAATGCATGTCTGCAATAGACTCAGATGTTTGGTATTTTGACAGTGGGGCAACTAAACATATTACCTCACAGTGCAGTTTCTTCTCTTTACTCGAGCCTGCCTCTACAAGGAATACTGTCACATGCGCCAACAACTCCTCTTATCCTGTTATGGGAGTTGGTAAGATCATTTTGACTACTGCTGATGGTAGTTCTTTCACCTTGTCAGATGCTTTATTTGTTTCCAGGGATCAAGAAGAATCTGTTATTTGTTTCTGCATTAGCCAAGATTGGCTTCGTTGTGAAATTTGTTGATGACAGATGTACAGTTCATGATCTTTCAAATGGCGATGTGATTATTGCTTCTGGTATTTTATGTCGTGGGCTGTATAAGCTCATAGACTATGAAAGATATGTAAATAATTTGGCATCTATGGTAAATGATTCTCAGGCTATGTCAGATGCAAAGCTTTGGCATGCACGCTTTGGTCATCTGAATTTTGCTAGTTTGCTACGCCTGTAGAAATCTAAAATGGTATCCTCTTTACCCAAACTTGAGGCACCTCGAAAACATGTTTGTGAAGGCTGTATTTTGGGCAAAATGCAGTATTCGTCCTTTCTAAAAGATGGTTCAGTTCAGGCTACTAAAAAATTGCAGCTTGTACATAGTGATGTCTATGGTCCTATGCAGATACCTTCTTTTGGAAATTACCTTTACTTCGTGACTTTCATTGATGATTTTTCTAGGCATGCATGGGTATATCCACTCAAAGCAAAGTCTGAAGTGTTCATGTGCTTTAAACAGTTTTTGGTTTTGGTTGAAAATCTGTTCGCATGTAAAATGGGCACCCTCCGTTCTGATCGAGGGGGGGAATATATGTCTTCTTATTTTAATGCATTTCTGGCTGAACGTGGGATAAAACACCAGTGTAGAGTGCCGCATACACCTCAACAGAATGGAGTTGCTGAACGAAAGAATAGGTCACTCATGGAGATGGCGAGGTGTATGATCAAGAGTCAGGCTTTACCTCATAGTTTCTAGCTTGAGGCTGTCATGTGTGCAGCATATGTACTGAACAGGTGTCCCACTAAAGCATTGCAATCTATTACTCCATATGAGGCTTGGCATGAGCGCAAGCCATCTGTTGCTCATCTGCGTGTTTTTGGTTGTTTGGCATATGCACTAGTGCCTGAACAAGATGACAAAAAATTGGATGATAAGGCAGTAAAATGTATTTTTGTAGGGTACAGTTTTGAAAGTAAAGGGTATCGTATGTATCATCCACAGACTAAACGCATTCTGGTTAGCCATGATGTTGTCTTTGTGGAAGATGTTATTCAGCCATTGCTTTCATGTACTAAGGAGACATTTGTTAGCTCCAAAGACACGTATGATACTTTGATGCCTCTTTTTACAGGTGGACAGTCTAGTGCTGGTCCTAATGAGACAACTTGTCAGCCTTTGCAAGTTTCATATGATGATGCAGATCATTCCATTTCTGATGTAGATTTACATGATGCACTTGTTGATGAGAGAGCTGATATTGAGGAGGCAAAAACTATGCCAAAATGGTTGGTGCAAACTTTGCGTGATAGCAAATTAGATGCACCTTTGTCATATCGTACTTGTTCAGGGTCTCATAGTGCCTCATTTGCATCAGATTGCTATGCTATGGCTGTGTCTAGTCTCTGTGATGAGAATGAGCCTGTTTCTTTTGATGAAGCACAGAATTCAAAAAATTGGATGGCTACTATGCAATCTGAATATGATGCTATAATGAAGAATGGTACATGGTCTTTATGTGACTTGCCTCCTGGCAAGAAGGCCATTGGTACTAAGTGGGTATACAAGCTGAAGCGTAAACCTGATGGTAGAGTTGACAGGTATAAGGCTAGGCTTGTTGCAAAGGGTTATTGCGCAGGAAAGAGGCATTGATTTTGATGAGACCTTTGCACCTACATGCCGTATGACTACTGTTCGGAGCATTTGTGCACTTGCCGTCCATCATGGTTGGAATGTACATCAGTTGGACATTACAACATTTCTGAATGGTGACTTCCATGAAGAAGTGTATGTTTTTCAGCCTCGTCGCTTTGTGTAGAAAGGGCATGAAAACCAAGTGTGCAGGTTAAAGAAGGCATTATATGGTTAAAAGCAAGCATCACGTGCTTGGTATGAGAAGATACATGCCTATTTGGTTGCACATGGTTTTGAGAACAGTCCAACTGAAAGCACCTTATATGTTAAGCGTGCAAATGATATGCTTGTGATCATTGTTGTCTATGTTGACGACATGCTGCTCGCTGGTCCTATTGAGAAGCATATTGCTGATTTCAAGGCTGATTTGCATGCCTCATTTGAGATGTCTGATTTGGGGCATTTGCATCACAAAGCCATTCAATTTATTTAAGGTGATGGTTGAATGGCTTTGTGTCAAACGAAATATATTGACACATTATTGCAGCGTTTTGGCCTTGAAGACTGTAAGCCTATTGCCACTCCTATGGAGACAGGTTTACGATTGAGTCTTCATGATGCTAGAGATGCATTTGATGTTATTCTCTATCAGTAGGCTGTTGGATGCTTGATTTACTTATGCATTACTCGGCCAGATATTCAGTTTGTTGTCTCACAGATGAGCAGGTTTATGCATTACCGAGGAGTCACGCATTGGAAGGTGGTTAAGTGCATCTTTCGCTACTTGAGTGGTACTCGGCTACTTGGGTTGTTTTATCCCAAGAGGGGATCACTACCGCCAGATTTGCATGCTTTTTTTTACTCTGATTGGGCTCGTTGCTATGACACTCGTGTATCTACTAGTGGCTTTTGCTTCATGCTTGGTAGCTCATGTATATCTTGGTTGAGCAAGAGGAAGGCTACTGTGGCCACTTCCAGTTGTGAGGCTGAGTATAGGGCAGCTTTCACAGCTAGTGTTGAGTGCGTGTGGCTTAGACGCCTTATGGCTGATTTGGGTGTTGGTCAGTCTTCTGCCACCACCATCTACACTGACAGTCAGAGCGCATTGGCAGTTGCGAGGAACCCTGTGTTCCATGCTCGCACTAAGCACATTGAGGTGCATTATCATTATGTCAGGGAGAGGTTCTCTGCTGGGGAGATCAGCTTGGCATATGTGCCCACGCAGGAGAACATTGCAGACCTTTTCACGAAGGCTCTGCCTAGGGAGAAGTTTGAAGCTTTCCGCAAAGCTTTGGGCTTACTTCCTTTTGTGGAGTGATTTCCACATAGCTTGGCACTTCTTTATACATGAGTGCCAGCTCCTTGTTCACCGAATCACTCGCAGGGGGGATTTATTGTTATATTTAGGTAGTGATGTGTGTGAACACTCTAGGACCGCCAGGGTACTTTTTTCCCTCTTTAGGAGGTTTTTTTTTCCCCGGCTTGTATATACGCCTATTGCCCTAATGGGCTACTTATCTTTGTACATTCTCTAGTAATACATTCAGTCTTGTGTGTTGTGCTCCAAGCTTCTTCTTCTTCCTTGTGTTGTTCGCGTGCTTCTGCAGACATCTATCTCCAACATTACTTATACTAGTCACTTCTTTGTCCATTCATGTGTTCACCATCACATATGCATATTCTTTTATGTACCTAACTAGGTCTAATCTCGATTTGACATTCGAACATGTTTTAAGTCAAGAAACTATTTGATGTGTGATTGATACATAGTATTACTTCTTTGTAAGTGTCATAATATCTCAACAAGAATTTAGAACTTCATGAGCATCTGGATTGGATAATGTAATAAAAATGTGCTAGAAAGTGGAAAAGTCTAAAAGTTATGTTCTCTTGAATGAGATTGTTGGAAAAGATATTAAATTGAATGAAGAATTTGGAAAGTCTCGGTATAAGTTCAATCCATTATGTTTATGTTAGATTAAACCAAGTTCTTAAGGTTCACGCTTGACTTATTTTATTATTCACTTTTATAATGAAACAAAAATGGACCTTCAATAACACAATTGGCAAGGCCATTGCTTTCAAGACTTTCCTCATCGTCTCCATGATTTGCCTCCTCTCTTCTTAGAGAACCTTTCATAAAGAGTTGCACAAGATGGATTTCATCTTCAGAAATTTCTTTTGGAAGGGGGATCCTAGTAGGAGGGGTATCCTCAAGATGGAATGGGACCTTTGGGTATACCATATGATACGATACGTTAGGGACTCTCAACATGATCTCCTTGGTTGATACATGAACATCCAAATGTTAATGATTGGCCTTACAAATAAGAGTCTTGGGCATAGCCCATTTTCGAGGATAAACAATATATGTTCGTCATTGGCTCCCTTTATTGGTTAAACCATAACATCGTCATGTTATTTTTCATTGGCCTTCAGATGGTGACCTCTTGAGAGGCTCCGAATTTGGTGACTTTGCTTTGGGAATATTGTAAGAAGATGATATTATATCTTCCCCTAAGTTATGAGAGGGGATGGCATATGATACAAGACAAAGGGATTGACTTGATCCCCTATCTTGACAATAGGCTTAATAAATCAAGCAAATGTCATGAAGCCCAAAAAGCTGCAGTTATGCCCTTAAACTAGACTTTGATGATTGGGCTTTTTTGAATACTATTATGGTTGAGACTAGGGGTTCAAATCGGAAGTGCAACCTACTCTATAACCCCTTGAAAGTTGGAGATAAGACAGACCCCCAAGGTATGTGTGTTGTTCATTTCAATTTTTCAAGCATAATTAGAAGATAAGAGTAGTGATTGAGCTTGAAACAGGAAAAAAAAGGAAAATTGAACAAAAATTTCCTTTGTTCTTGGAAAAAAAAGGAAAAAAAAAACAACTAACTAAGCAAGCTACAAATGTGAATATTGTAGGTTTGGTTTGGAATTTGAAGTACAAGAATGAGCTGAAGACGGCATTTAGTGCATGAAGGGATTTCAAAGATCCTACAAAAAAGTTATAACTCATTTTGATCTTTCAAACATAATTGGAGCAGTCGGTACATGATTGAATTAAAAGAATTAAAGAAATCAAAATTCAAAGATTTTTCCTTAGTTCCTCTTAAAAAAAAAAGGAGAAATAAAAACAATGGCTGCAAATGTGCAAATTGACAAGATTGCTTTGGACTTTGGAGTATAGGATGAGCTGGAGATGGCATTTACTGCATGAGCAGATTCGAGAGATCCTACAAAAGAACGTCATAAATACTCCAATAAGTTTCTGGTCAACAATTCAAGAGTCAAAATTCAAGCCTTGATAAATTTCAACACATACATCCAATCTGAACCATATTATTTAATTGAAAGTCTGACGTCATCCTTACGTCACATTGATCCATGGGAAAACGACTTTTTCTCAAAGACTAGGCCTAGGGGCTTACAGGCAAGAGCTGGATCTTGGCAAACGCTACACAGATCAAAGCTCAGCCTCCAGCTTCTGCATTACAGGCGTCCCCTCTCTCTCTCTCTCTCTCTCTCTCTCTCTCTCTCTCTCTCTCTCTCTCTCTCTCTCTCTCTCTCTCTCTCTCTCTCTCAGACACACACTCACACACATATATCACACCAGAACCTCCTCAAGATGCACAGGAGTCGAACCATGCCAACGCTCGATCTCGTCCTCCAGCTTCCGCCGCACTTCAGGTGTCCCATCTCGCTCGACCTCATGACAGATCCTGTCACTCTCAGCTCTGGCCATACCTACGACAGGAGCAGCATCGAGAGGTGGATTGCGGACGGCAATACTACATGCCCCGTTACGATGCAGAAGCTCGACAACGTCGCTCTGATTCCAAATCATACGCTTCGTCGACTCATCCAGGAGTGGTGCGCCGCCAACGCATCCAGCACCCTGCCGAGGATCCCGACTCCCAAGCAACCAGCTGATCTCCACAGTATCCGCTCGCTGGTTAACGACGCTGCATCGCTGTCTCCGCAGGATAGTGCGCAAGCCGTCAGGGCGCTCAGAATAACGGCCGACGGAGGGGAAAAGAATCGAGCTATCATGGCGGAGGCTGGGGCGGCGGCAGTACTTCTTGAGCTCGTTTTCTCGGGAGATTTTGAGGATCGGTCGGCAATGGGTTACACTGAAAGTGCCTATGGAGGGGAAAGAGAGCGGTTCTGCAGTGAGCTGGCTGAGGAGGCCTTGGCGGCCGTTGCATTTGTGCCCTTGAGGGATGCGGAACGACTGAGAGCCGCAAGTCCCCGGAGACTGGAGTTCCTAGCCGCGCTGCTGCAACACGGTAGGGGTGATGTGCGTCTACACGCAGGGGCACTGCTAGCTGCCCTAAGCGACTCGGACGCTTTGCATGAGATAAGAGACGCTCTGGTATCCAGAGAAGGTGTAATGGAGGGCTTCCTCGAGCTTCTCCTTCACATGCCCGGGTCCGCAACTGCCCGCAAAATGTGTATTATCGGCATCCATCATCTCTGCCTCCGAAAACAGGGAAGAGAGCGGGCGGCCGAGTTGGGCGCCATAACCGTACTACTGGAGCAACTACCGTGCGCTGACATCGATGACGCAGAGCGGGCCTTGGCGGCGATTGAGCTTATGTCCACCACGGATCACGGTTGTCGAAGGATAGCTAGCCATGCGATGGCTATTCCTGTGCTTGTCAAATCCATACTCGAGGTCCCCACCCAAGCAACAGAGCATGCAGCTGCAATTTTACTCAATATCTGCATGTTCTCTTCCGAGGCACAGAAGGAAGCAGTGAAAGCCGGCATTGTGGTGAAGCTTCTGCTGTTGATCCAGAGCAATTGCACGCATGTAGGTAAAGCGAAGTCCATGGCATTGTTGAGGCTCCTGAGGGCCCCACGCCATAGCTCGAGCATGCAGAAGAACGGCCGCATTCGTCTACCCCCGTCCGAACTTGATGAAACCTTTGGTTTTGCATTGTAATTGGTTTCTATTCCCCCTGCCTCAAATAGAGAGACCACGGAAGGACCATGTTACCATCTTTGGGATGGAAGTTCATGAAATCTTTGTAGACTATCTGTACGATAAATACTTATATAGTATCTGAAGAAAAGGTTCACACTCTCAATGTGTTCTTCGTCATGGGTGAAGAACATAAACTTAAATCTATAATCTTTTAAGGCTTACCATTATTATTTAGTTTGGTTTTTTTTTATAAGCTCTACCTTCGAGTCCACCAGTGCTAGCTAGACGGGTTGAGTTCTTTGTCTCTTTTGGGGGAAGGAGGGGGCATGGGTGAGTCTCATGGGCTACGTTGCTAGTACAGTACCCCTCACCTACATGTAGTGGTGAGATGAAAACTAGTTCCTTTTGGGCATTGTTGAACTTTCAGATGCTCTTGTTGAAATTTCTCATCGGTGCTAAGGGTCTTGCATGTTACAACATGCTGAAATTAGTCTCTTCATTTGGCCTTAGGGTCGTCTCTACCGAGTCTCTACCCTTAGAGGCTCTCCGAGCTCTGTTTTAGCTCTTACTCCATAAACCTATTACTCCATAAACCTAGCCATGCGAGCACGCTCATGAGTAATGTATTCATACTAGCGTTTCCAAGAATGACCCCTTTCGCATCATTTGTACAATGGAGTTTTGCATCATCTGTGCAATGGAGTTCCGGTACATCCTTCTTACAATGGGTTGATTACCATGTAGGTCATAATAATTTCAGTGTCGTGTTCTCTACCTAAAGTCTATCGAAGGCTCCATAATCATATAAAGTACGTTTGAGAAACGAGATTCGTGTACAAAAATTTTCTTGTAGAGCATGGGAACTACTCCCGGACCTAAGATTCTTCCTTTAGAGAGCTTCAATTCTCACACGAGATATTTCTTTAGAGAACAACAAAAATGAGAGATCACCAGACACAATGATTGCCCTCACATATACATGGACATTGGTGTGCCATATACCGACACATACACATTGATGTGTCACATATAGACACATATTGTTGTGTGGAGACCTCTAATGGGGTTTGAACTGAAATCATCCACCTAGACAATTCATGGCATGACCAACAAACCATGCCACCAGTGCCAAGGCATAAGGTCCTTCCTCTAAGGAGCTTGAGATCACACATTAAATGTTTCGTTATAAAGCTTGCTAACTAGTATGAAAGCTAAGGTTCTCCGTTTAGAGAAATGGAAATAAAAAATCACCACACACACTTGCTAGCCCTCACATAGAGATAAACACCCACATGACCCATCCAACCAGTTCGTGCATAACCAAAAAGCCACACCCACTCAACATCATGAACATCTCTTGAGTGAGCCTCTATTTAAGAATATCTAAGCTCTCAACACCTTAGCCCTTGCACCGTTTTCTATATATTTTCGATGATCTCTTGTTGAACCTTTATTATAACTATCCTTTCATTGAAGAAAGTCTAGGGACGACTTGTGAGCTACATTCATAAGGATGGTTGTCCCTTCATTTTTTCCTCCTACCATGTTCTATAAAAATGGTGGTAGAGAATAGAATCTATGAGGGGTGACTTTAATATCTTCATATCCTTGTTGCTAGCTGATTATAAACCTAGGTGGGAGTAGAGGGGTGGGGCCATTTATGGGTTAGAAAAGGATTGTTGGGATCCCTTGAAGCTTCATCATGAGTTGGTTGAGGTTAACGACTGCAAGGGATTTTCTTGGCTGATTCTTCATTCTAGTGTTGATATGCACAAAGCTAGACTTGACAAAGGCTATGTTTCACAAAGCATCATTGAGAACTTGGGGTTTCCATCCCTTTCAAATCATGGACATTATTGTGTAGATCACTACCCAATAGTGTTAACATTTAAACTCTTTACTAAGATTAGGAAATCTCCTTGGTTCCATGCTGATACCATCGTCTTCTCCTTGCCTTGATTAACCAAAAAATAAGAAAGTGATGTTAATGTGGAATATTATTTATGTCATGGAATTTGACCACAGTTTTCATGCAGGTACACACCACAATAGAATGGCCTTGTTGAATGGCAAAATAGACATATTGCAGAAATAACAAGGGACTTGATGGCTGAGAAGATTATGACTCATTGTTATTGGGTTGGGCACACTACTATATACATCATGAAGAGAACTCAGATTGCCGTTGTACATCAAGTTACAGTTGAAGATAAGTTTACAGGTAAAAATCCAAACTTATCACATACGAAAGTATTTGGTTATATTGCATATGTACATGCTCTAGATGAGTTGAGGATGAAACTTGATCCAAATGCAGAAAAATGTATCTTCATTGGGTACTCCCTTAAGAAAAAGTGATATAAATGTTATAACCCACTCACACATCAGGTGAAGGTACGCAGAGATGTGGTGTTTGATGAAATGTCAAGCTTCTATTCAGATGCCAAATAAGGATTTAATTTTGACTCAAATGATAAAAGAAATGTTGAAAAATCAAGTGTAGAATCTCAAGTATTGAGTGGACTTGATGCATCACCAAGCAATAGTTCCAACTCAAATCCATGGAGTGGAAGATTGCATGGAAATTCTAGTCCAAAAAACTCATCAATTACATTGAAAAAAGGTAAAGAAAAGATTTCTATTGGTAGTAAAACATCTACATGTTTTGAAGACATTGATGGAAATTCAAGTGGTTTAGAAAAGAGCCTTGATGAGGAACTTGGATTGCCCTTTGTGAAGACTCCAGGAGTAAGAAAGGCACATGCAAATGATACAAGAAGAAGTGACCCAGGACCAACAAGATCTGGAAGGATGCTAAATTTCATGCAACAATTGATGATATGATAGTTACATGGCTTGTCATTGTGCCTACATGACCAAGGTAATAAAAGATGTTGAACCTTCTTGTTTTGAAGGTGCAATTGGAAATGTGGATTGGGAGAAAGTTATGGATGGGAAGATGGCTGCAATTTATGGAAATGAAACATGTAAGCTAGTTCCATTGCTACAAGGAAAGAAACCCATAGGATAGAAGTTGGTTTACAAGGTAAAGCACAATGTTGATTGCTAGCAAAAGGATATGCATAGACATATGGCATTGATTATGAGGAAACTTTCAAGCCTATAGCTAAAATTTCTGATTTCAGGGCACTTGTTGCATTAGATACAACAAAACGATGGAGGCTTTGCATCATATGGATGTGAACAATGCTTTATTACATAGCGAGTTAAAGGAAGAAGTATACATGGACCAGCCACAAGGATATGAAGATTCAAAGCACCTACAATATGTTTGCAGGTTGCAAAAGGCTTTGTATGGGTGTAAACAAGCCTCTTGTGCTTGGCATACAAGGATTTTTTATTACTTAACCACCATTGGATTTTCTATGTGTGATGCAGATCATTCATTATATGCAAGGAAGGGTAATGATGGCATTACGATTGTGGATATTTATGTTAATGAGTTGATTTTAGGAGGTGATAATGAAGAGAACATTAAAGAGGTAAGCAAATCCTTATGGAAGAATTTAACATGAAAGATCTTGGTGTCCTATGCTATTTTTTTGGGTATTGGTTTTATACATACAAAAACAAGTATATGGATGTCGTAAAGGAAAATTGACTTAAGTATGCTGCAAAAGTATGATATGGCTGATTGTAAGCAAATCTCTATGCCATTAGATCAAAATTTGAAGTTGGATACTACATCTTGTGAAGCATTGGAAAAATGCTACTATGTATAGGAGAATTGTGGGAAGTTTGATATGTATCACAATTACAAGGCTTGATCTAAGCTACAAAGTTGGGGTTTCAAAGTCAATTTATGTAGGTTCACAGAAAACCGCATTTAGATAATCTAAGGTGCACTCTAAGTTATGTGAGTGCTACTTTGGATTATGCATTGTTTTATAAATTTGGTGTAGATTTGTAGGTTCATTGACACACCAATGCAGATTGGGGTGGTAATATTCTAGATAGAAGACCTACTAGTGTCTTTCTATTCTCACTTAGGAGTGTAGCTATTTCATGGAGTAGCAAGAAGCAACCCATTGTTTCTTTGTCAAGTGTAAAGGCGGAGTATAGAGGTGCTCTAATGGAAGAATGTGAAACATCATGGTTAGAGATGCTACTTGCAAATTTAGGTGTGGAAGTGCAAAAACGGATCATGATCTATTGTGATAATTATCTTAGGGGCATTTACTTAGCACAAAATCATATTTTTCATGCTAGAACAAAGGATATCAAGGTACATTATCACTTCATCAGAGAGAAGGTATTAGCAAGTGATATTGATCTTGTTTATGTGAGGACAATTGAGAAGGTTGCTAATATTTTTACTAAAGCACTTGGAGTGGAGAAGCTGAAGAAGTTTCAGAAGATTCTTGGATTAGAGGACATGACCTTGACCTTGAGGAGGATTGTTGAGATATTAAGCTAAACATGTGATGATGGAGGATGACACATATCACTTTTTCATTTCTCTAACATGTATAGTGGTCATGCAGGTATATGTTAGGGATACTTTGGTGAGATTTACAAGAATCATCTACTGCGAGTGATGGCACACTTGTTTCTTACCAGCTCACTCATTCAAGGACATTGGGTTTTTCCTTATATACTATTCTTTATATATTGCACTCGTTGTATTTTTATATTATGTCATTCTTGTATATTCCTTTTATGTAATAGTAGAAGAAGAAGATCATTCTTCCTTGCCTCAATCTCTATGTGTGCTCCTCTTTGAGTGTGAGAGTATGTGAGTGAGCTCTCTTCTTTATCTCCTTCCTCATGACATAGAAGCACTCAAACTTTGGGATTATTGGTTAGGGGAGTGGGATTATTGGTTAGGGGAGTATTTTACCCTAATCAAATCACATGGAAGTGAGACATTCCTCCAAGTTGAGCTAGAGAGTATGCAATGAGAGGCACACTCAAGATCATGTAGCAAATGTCTCTAGGACACACATATCTTTGAGCACAAATGAACATCCTCACACCCTTGTAAACTCAAGCTTAATCCACACACATGAGGACTACCACCAACCACACATGGACATGGAAGAACTACAAATGGCACTTCAAGTATTCCAAATAGAGACCAAAGGACCCAGAATACATAAGATGCCTCACCTTATAAAGAAGGGGAGGGGAGGGTGGGCAAAAGATCACATGTGCTAAACCAAAGGCAATCTAAAGGATATGGAAATAAATCAAAATGAGATCCAAAAGTGAGGATACTTGAAAGTGGTAGGAAAATGATAAATATTGTTATAAATAAGAAAGGAAGGCTTTTATGAAAAAGAAGTATCTAAATGCTAAGAGATGGGTTTTACGTAGAAATATACAAAAAGGGCTAAGGGGTAGTTTCCATGTGGAATAGAAGGTTTTTGGCAGCATCATCGATGCCTTGCCATCGTCAAGGACATGCCCATCCAACAACACCCCACCATCTTCAAGAGTACGCCCACCATAGCCATCCCTACTTTTGCTTTGTGTTTCCCCTACAATAATCTGCCCCTCCTAGAATTTTTTGTCACCCAAAAATATGCAAGTGAGAAGTTGCATATTTTTGGAGTGCCAAAAATATGCAAGTGAGAAGTTGATGGCAAGTTAGATATGTAGATTGTCTCATAGGATTAGTTCAACCCTAAAAAATAGCATCTCCTTGTTTTGGAATGTCTCTTGTGTGGCTCTCGACACAATCCCATACGTGGGCAATCATTGAATCCACCAAAGAGAGTGGCATATATGCAAAAATTTGCAAAAAGAGAGAGGAAAGTGATCTATGAACTTTGAAAAAAGAAAGGGAATAGAGCATTGAACACTTCTTTGTATTGCAAATATACAATGAGTTGTAGCATATACATGAATGAGTGACTCATTGAAGCATAGAATACAAGAAAACAAAAGGGTAACATGAGTACCAAATGAGAATGCACCCTATGTGAAGAAATGGTACTCTTAGATTACCAAATAATTCCATGTCGCACATGAAGATATCTCCCTCGTAATGAAGAAAAATGGCCATATAAACATGATACCCAACACCCTGAAATGATGAGCCTAAGGTGATATCATAGAAATAAATACCAAATCCTCCCTCAAACAAAATATATGAAAAATGCCCCGAAAGATAAGCCCAAATAGATTCTTAAATTGCCTCTTCTAAGCATAGGTATAGAAAAGTAAAGTAAGCATGAATGGTCCACAACCTAATCATGAGGTGCGAAGAAGCATATCCTAGCCCATCAACAATTTTGCATATGAAAAGTAAAAAGCTAGAAGGATAGACTCACATTGCACATGTAAAGGGTGTTTGCTTAATTTCTAGATCAGGTTCAATTTGATGGAATAGGTAATTGAATTAAACCACATACATAAATATTCACAAAGATAGATGTTCTGTATGAAAAACATTAATCTTAGAAGACACTCAAATTGGAGAGGAATCATTCATCCATTGAGTATTAATTCAAAATCAATACTCATGGCAATGGATGAAGAACGATTCTAAAGTTCCCTAAAAGATTTTGATTAAAATATTTTAGAAACAAAAAAGGGATTAGGAATCCCACATAGTTTTGATAATTTCTAGAAAAACAAGCCTTTGAGAAAACAAACTAAGGTAATTTGTATGGATTGAATGTCATTCATTTGAACTTGGTTTCCCAAAAAAGTGAATGAAAACTATCTTATTGGTCTCTTTATAAGTAGGAGATTCTATCCCATATCAGATCTCAAAGGAGGAGAATATTTTTGTGTGTTGATCCCTACCGAAAATAATTTGAAACACCATGTGGACTTGCACATGAGTAGCTAAATCATGTGTAAAGTACGGAAACAATGAAAAGGTTGTATCTAAAACATCATTTCCTATTTCAAAGTTCCATTAACTACAAATAGTGCACCCTTAGCACAAACATATGAACTAGTTGGATTCTAAATATCTCCGACTAATTTTCTATCTAGATCCATTTACGTGCATTACTTGTTCATGGATCTTAGATAGATAGATGGATTTTTAACTAATTCCAAACTTAGAGAAATATTTTCGAATTCAATTTTGTTTGAAGTCCACATTGACCAAAATCATCTAACTTAGATGTTTTCTACTATGTTTCACTTCAAATTCTATTGAATCTTTTCTTGACTAGAGGAATACTATGTACATCTGGAATTTATAGTCCTTACAGAATGTATAGTGATCGATGGAGCACTAGGCAATAGTCCACATAATATACTCCTACACATTTTTGAGGATGAAAATATATTCAGGGGGAAAATCTTCTATAATTATAGGTCCAAGTGACAAAATTCATGGGGTTAAGGGTCAAAAATCTCGGGAGAACCTTAAGAGTTTTATGAGCAACTCTTGGGAAATTATCTCCAATTGTAGGCCTTGAAACCTTGAGTTATTTGAATCTATTGATCTACCACTGAACATTTGTATTTTTTGGTAGTGATGTGTGTGGACACACAAGACGGGAAATCATTGAATCCACCAAAGAGAATGGCATATATGCAAAAATTTGCAAAAAGAAAGAGGAGAATGATCCATGAACTTTCAAAAACAAAAGGGAATGGATCATCCTTAACTTGGCTCTTCAAAAACCTAAAAATAAGCATTGAACACTTCTTTGTATTGCAAATATGCAATGCGTTGTAGCATATACATGAATCAGTGACTCATTGAAGCATAGAATACAAGAAAACACAAGGGAAACATGAGTATCAAATGAGAATGCACCCTATGTGAAGAAACACTACTCTTAGATTACCAAAATATTCCTTGAAGCACATGAAGATATCTCCATCCTAATGAAGAAAAATGGCCATATAAACATGATACCCAACTCCCTCGAATGATGAGCCTAAAGTGATATCATAGAAATAAATACCAAATCCTCCCTCAAACAAAATATATGAAAAAATGCCCCAAAATCTAAGCCCAAATAGAGTCTTAAATTGCCTCTTCTAAGCATAGGTATAGAAAAATAAAGTAAGCATGAATGGTCCACAACCTAATCATGAGGTGCAAAAGAAGCATATCCTAGCTCATCAACAATTTTGAATATGAAAAGTAAAAAGCTAGAAGGATAGAGTCACATTGCATATGTAAAGAGTGTTTTCTTAATTTCTAGATCAGGTTCAATTTGATGGAATAGGTAATTGAATTAAACCACATACATAGATATTCACAAAGATAGATGTTCTGCATGAAAACATTCAATCTTAGAAGACACTCAAATTGGAGAGGAATCATTCATCCATTGAGTAGTAATTCAAAATCAATACTCATGGCAATGGATGAAGAACGATTCTAAAGTTCCCTAAAAGATTTTCATGAAACTCTTCTAGAAAAAAAAAAGGATCAGGAATCCCTCATAGTTTTGATAATTCCTAGAAAAACAAGCCTTTGAGAAAACATTCTAAGGTAATTTGCATGGATTGAATGTCATTCTTTTGAACTTGGTTTCCCAAAAATGTGAATGAAAAATTATACATTCTATAAGGACTTTAAATCCCAGATGTACACAGTATTCCTCTAGTCAATGAAAAGATTCAATAGAATTTGAAGTGAAACGTAGTAGAAAACATCTAAGTTAATGATTTTGGTCAATGTGAACTTCAAACAAAATCGAATTCGAAAATATTTCTCAAAGTTTGGAATTAGTTAAAAATCCATCTATCTATTTGCAGCTATTGGAACTTTGAAATAGGAAACGATGTTTTAGATCCAACCTTTTCATTGTTTCCGTACTTTACACATGATTTAGCTACTCATGTGAAAGTCCACATGGTGTTTCAAATTATTTTAGGTGGGGATCAACACATAAAAATATTCTCCTCTTTCTAGATCTGATCTGGGACTCCTACACATTTTTGAGGATGAAAATGTATTAAGGGGGAAGAATCTTGTATAATTATAGGTCCAAGTGACAAAATTCATGGGGTCAATGGTCAAAAATCTCGGGAGAACCCTTAGAGTTTTATGAGAAACTCTTGGGAAATTATCTCCAATTGTAGCCTTGAAACCTTGAATTATTTGAATCTATTGATCTACCATTTGAACATTTGTATTTTTTGGTAGTGATGTGTGTGGACACACAAGACTCTTTGGGCACATTTTTCCCTCTTTAAGAGGTTTTCTTGCAAAGCTTTTATATACGCCTATGACCCAAACATGTTCATTCACTAGATAATACATTTAGTATTGTGTTGTTCTCCAAGCTTCTTACTATTCCTTGTGCTTATCTAGACTATATTTCCAATAATTGGTATAAAATAAAAGTCCCTTGTTTCTCTAGGGCATCATCGATGCCCTTGTGGTCATAGTCTCATAATTGTATGAAAATTGGTGAGCATACTTGTGGTGATAAGAAATTCAAAACATTTCATTCTATGGGGTCAAAATTTTGATTTGAACTCGTTTTGGCCTCCGAATGCTCATACTCTCACAATTACATGAAAGTTGGTGAACATACTCATGGTGATAAGGATTTCAAAACATCTTTGCTCTATGTTGTCAAAATTTTGATTTGAGCTCATTTTTGGCATCCGAAGGTGCCATCCTAGTGTTTGGGGATTCTTGTGCAGAAAGGGACTTGAGTGTTTGTAGGAGAAGGAAGAAAGATAAGAAGAAAGATATAGTCATCAGAAAGCTTCTATAGATTGATTCTAAAGAGAGAAGTACAATAACGATGTACATCACAATCGAAATACTCTTTGTGCAAAATCCCAAAGAGTGCACAATCAACAAAGTTACAAAATACCCAAGGTTCTTTGTGCCAACAACCTTCTCTACACCAGACCTCCACCTTCTCCAAGATCTTGCACTTGTGCACACCTTGCACTCAAGCTTCCAATAGGGGACGGATGGACACATTCTATTGACGTGCACTCAGCTTCAATGGGACCTTGTGAGCTGTGATTGCATTGCTTAGCACTCCTCTGCACGCACCTAAGTCACACTTCTTGCACACTTTGCACTTACTTTGCTGCATCGCACACTCACTGTATGTCCCTTGCTCTTCTCTCTCCTATTGTAGACTATGCTAAGCTTGCTTAGTCTAACCAAGAATAATGCAATACTTTGAGTTGAGAGTCGATTCACATATGTATGCTCCTAACTAATAGCATATCATGTTGCTCACTTTTATGTCCCAAGATTTTCTCCAAATGTGGGCAGCCAACGTATCCCTTTTTTGTCCTATAGTGACTTTAGACTAAAACAAAAATTTTAAATGGGGGGCCATACTTTCACTTTTGCATACACTTCCTCTTCACATGACTTCACATTTTTCCCTTCAATTCTTCAACCTAAGGGAGGGTTCACCTAAACCTTCCAAACACTTTAAAAACACTTTGAACCTTAGAGAAATTATAAAAAGACAGTCTGCAACTTTCTACAAAACATAACCTTTGTGAACAATTGATTGTGTAGTACCTATGCACCATGACATTTGAACTTTGAACCCTTTGACCTTGACCCTGTTTACTCTGACCTTGACCATGTTGACTTTGATCAATTTGACTTTGACCTTTTGACTTTGACCAGTATGAATTTGACCAATATGATTGTGAGGGGCTCAACACCTAGTGACTGTGCAGGAAATTTCATTCTGGCTTACTAGTACAAGCATCTTCAATTTCCTATACGTCTAATAGAGCTCAATTTAGTATTTTTGTTCAAATTTTTGAGATATTCAATTTTCCACATCAAGGTATGTAGTCGCTAGCCATGGTTGAAAGAAATGATATATTCCAATATGTTGGTTATTAAGGATAAGTTGGATGGTTCTAATTACCCATTGTGCCAAGCATCATGTATTTGTAGCAAAAGGCCTATGGGACATTGTGTAGGGTGTTGAAAAATATCCTAGTACACCTACAACTATAGCGATTGGAGGTGATGGAGACGGTGTTGAAGATGATGATCTTCATTTTTTTTGGTTGTGCTATGGTCCCTATTGCACCTACTATAGGACAACTTTGTTGGGATGGAAGATATGTATATGCACATCAATTGATAGTTTTGTCTATCAAAGGTGCCATTATCCCTCACATTCATTCCTATAAGACAACAAAGTATGCTTGGGATACTACTACAAAATTATGTAAGGAAAGAATGAAGCTCATGTTTCTTAGCTCAAACAATAGCTCTATACTGAGCATACAAATGCAGGAGATTCAATGGCCAATTTTTTGACAAAGATCAAATATTTGAAAGAGCAATTGATATGTGCTAATGAAATCTTGTGGGATAGTACACTTTTATAGACTTTTCTTTAATGGTCTTCTAGATTCTTAATCATAGTTTTACTTCTACTCTTGGGTTGATGATTAAATGAATTCTTAATGCCTTAAAATCTAAAAAGTTAGTATATCTATTTTTCTACAAGAAACTCAATTTAGGCAAAACAGGTCAATTATGAGTGTTGTAGATCAAGCTTTCTTAGCAAAATTAGGAGGGCAAAGATAAATGGAGCTTATCAATTAGTAAGCAAAAATCTACTGATTGTGGAAAGTTAAGGAAGAAAGACAAAGATTGTTGGAGTTTGAGGTTTTTAGAAGCATGCAAACACCATAAGGAAGAAGAAGAATCTTGGAGCACAACACACAATACTAAATGTATTACCAAGTGAATGTACAAGAAATAAGTCACCCATTAGGGTTATATGCGTATGTACAAGCCAAAAAAAAAGCTACTAAAGAGAGAAAAAATCCCTGTGTGTTCCTAAGTTGTGTTCACACACAGTACAAGAATAATAAGGGCATAGTGATGCCCCTGATTGGAAAAAAATGGGTATCATTGCTTATGCAACGTTTCTTTGAAAAAGTGTTGCATAGGAGACGTTTAAGAAAAATAACCCAAAAAATAAATCAGAGTTGTCGCATATGTGATGGTTAGCATCGCTTATGTGACGCTTAGGTCTAGCATCGCAAAAAGGATTGAAGCCTAGTAATGCAAGCAAATTGCCTACGATGCTTGGGTGTCACATAAGCGACGGTCTTAGAGTTTAAAAAAATAGCTTTTTCCCTGCACATTTGTGCTGGGATCGAGTGAGTGAGAGCAAGAGAACAAAGATGAAGAGTAGGTGAGAGCGAGTGTACTAGTTGCAATCGATTCCCGAGGTAGGTACACATGCACATACACACACATACATACACACATATGCATTACACACATGCATATACACACATGCACACATATGCATACACACACATACATACACATATATACACATATACACACATATACATACACATACACATATGCATACATACACATGCATACACACACATGCATACACATACATAGACACATATACATACACACACATACATACACATATATACACGTATACACACATACATACACATACACACACACATATACACACATACATACACATACATACACACATATACACATATACATACACACATATACACACACATACACACATATACATACGTACACACATATACACACACATATATACACACACATATATACACACACATATATACACACATATACATACCCATATATACGCACACATATACACACTGTTAATAGCTATCAAGAATTAACCACTTACAGGGTTCTTGGAATGGTCACGGGTCTATACTATAGATGCCCTATGATTATTTTCCCAAAGAAAACATTCATTACGTAGAGTTTACTCAGCACTTTACTCTAACTCTCTGCCAACAAACTTGTAATTCATAATTTCACCACCAGACCTCCTAATAGCATAAGGAGTACATCCCCTCAATAAAGTTATGATATTCATTAACACAGAATAACACTTATTCTCCACTGGTGAAGTATACGCAACCATAGTCAGATTCATATCTTCATCAACAAAGTATCATACAGACAAGATCACCGAAATAACTTAAACACACGACACAGTAGAAAGTCAATACACCAGTTTTAAATAAAACTTGCACTGCAGCATCCCACAGGCACACCGCCCACACCCATAGTCCGGCATCTTGCTCCCTGCGCATCTCCTTCCGCACTTTTCATTATCCAAAAAGATAGAAACATTATGATACATTCTTTCGATGTGCATTGTCTCAAATTAAATTGTTCTAGTAGTTACAATTACATTCTGACGGCCTAACACTGGCACACATGGTGGACTCAAACCCAGAATTGGTTAATTACAAAAAAAATAGCTAAGAATCATCAATGATGCCTTGGATATACATAGCGCAAGCTAATTTGAAAGTGTGCCAAATTTTCTTCTTCAGAGACTCTAACATTTCTTGGAGAACATGCGGTTCTACCAGATGAGCATCTGTGCGCACACGAACTGGAGGCAATAGCTTGAGATAATAGAGCTTCACTTTGGCTCTGCAAGAAAGCTTCTTGGAGATAGAAGTCATTCGCGATAGCTATATCCCACGTAACTTGGCATCATCAATCTCTGCATCAATACATGAATGTTGGTCCTGCTGAATAACAAGTTGCTTTTCTCGGTGGTCCAAAACCTGCTGCTGAAACTGCATTGTTTTGAAAGAAGTCTTGGTGCTCCTTCTGAATAGCTTCAATCTCTTTCTTTAACTTAATAATGCGAACAATTTCTTCATCAACAACTTTTACTTTTTAAAATAGTTCTTCTTGAACCTGCATAAGTTATGTTTCACCTTGAAGCGCTTTGTCAGAGAGTACCTGATAGGCTTGTTCAATTTCTACAAATCTGGTGTGTGTGTTGGCCAACTCACAACCAAGAGCAGTCATAGCATCATCCTTGTCAGTCTGTGCCTGTTTTCGATGAGCAATTTCCACATCTTTAGCTTCAATGACATCATTCTTAGCTTTAACATGTTCCTGTAATAAGCATTCATTTGCTCAAGCCACTAAAATTTCTTCCTGTAGTGGAGTGATATCTACCTCTAACACATCAAGCTTCGATTGAAATTCATTTCGTAGTGACTATTGAGCATCAATCAACTGAGCGGGGAGTTGCTTGGATAAATGAATAAGAAAATTGCCAATGTGGGCTAATTGCAGAAACGAATCTGGTGCTAAAAATTCGACAAGGGAAGAGAAGTTTTCACCGATACCGTAGCAGAAGAGGAAGGGGGGAATAATTTGGTGAAGAGGGTATAGGGCGAGAGTGGGATACTACACCCAAGTGAGTAGGGGAGGAAGGGTGTACCATGGAACTCGCGGGTACGGCTACCCGAGAAGGTGAAGGAGGAGGGGTTACCGGATTCGTTGTAGTGTTACCGTCAGGCAGGGACTTTCGTGGAGATGGAGGTGCAGGTAAATCAACCTTGTCCGGCTGTGCTTCATGGTGTACAAGGGATTTAGCGAATGATTCTTGCACAGTTTGATGGGTGGTCTCAACAATAGTATCCTTTGGCGCTATCTTATTAACAACCTCCTATTGCTTGTCCTCCATCGCGGTGTGTTGAACATCTCCCATAAGAGTATCTTCCGTAGCTTTATCCTAAGGTGAGGGTGGGGCAGAAGAATCACGCATGGAGGAAGTTGTGTCATTAAGGAATACTTACTAGTTGATGCATGAATTGTGCTCTGAGAAGGGTTGAACTTCCTGCATTTCTCTCGAAAAAATTGGAAAAGATCTTCATTATCATCATCACATCCCATCACATGCTAAGACTCTTTGCGCAACAGTAGATTACCTGTTGAAGAGAAAGGGTTCACCACCTTGAGGAGGAACGAAAGAAGGTGAGGCAGATGGGTGCGAGGGCATTAACCTTTGGATAACTAATGCATAGTGGTCTGGCATTCACGATGGATGCATCAAAAAAAGAATGATGCCCAATTAATAGGTTCACGGGTGGAAGCATCGATCAGATAATAAAAGGGTTGGGAGATACCATAAGTGTATTTCTGAAGGTTAAGGGCGTTCACCGAAAATTGCAACACTAAACATTCTGGCTAGGGTCGGCATAGGATGTCAAATTCATTTGAACTGGGAACCTTAAAATAAGGATGGATTTCATTAGATTTTTGGCATACATCTTCTTAAATGAGTGCAACAACTCACAAGTGTCTCTCTTCTACATTTGTGTTTGGTGTGCTTTGGAGTTGTCCTGTCCAATCATCATAGCATAAAGAATCAACAACCTCAAACACTTAAATTGTCAATCCAGGGAGCATGCTAAGACCTAGCCCCTTCTTTATCAATGGAATCCAAGAATTATCATCAAAAGATAAGTCACATCAATATTTCACAAAATTTCTTGATAATCCTCATTTTCATATAGATTGAGCTAGAAGTCATCTTTTTCAGTATTTCTTGTGCCTAAAGTATGCTATTTTTCATAATAAAGAGGATCTTGATGTAAAATTTAACTTTCAGTACTGGTAACCCTATGAAAAGAGAATCATGATTCTAACGGATTCACACAATCATGAACAAACAATACTTTGATGGATTAATTGAGCTTAAAAGGTAGAAATAGATCATAGAAGCATGAAACACTCAACGAACCACTGATCACAAAGATAAATCCATGAAAAGTACTAAGAAAATACACTTGAAATCTGTTGATATATTTAGGTAGTGATGTGTGTGAACACATTAGGACCGTCGGGGCACTTTTTTCCCTCTTTAGGAAGTTTTTTCCCTCGGCTTGTATATACGCCTATTGCCCTAATGGGCTACTTATCTTTGTATATTCTCTAGTAATACATTCAAAATTGTGTGTTGTGCTCCAAGCTTCTTCTTCTTCCTTGTGTTGTTCGCGTGCTTCCGCAGAAGTCTAACTCCAACAATTGGTATCAGAGTAGATCATCGCTTCATCTAGGGCGTCGTCGACACTCCTCCGTTTGCAGTCTCAAAATCGTACAAATTTTGGTGAGCATACTCAGGGTGTTTTCAAAATCGTGATCTGAGCTCGTTTCGGCCTCCGAACGCACTATCGCACTGCTTGTGCAGGCTATTTTGTCTTTTTGTGCCGAAGGTATATACCAGTTTCTGTTTGCCAGTTTAAGCATCTCAAAGTCTGCTATAGGTCTAGCAGAACTCGTCTGGGCAGTTCTGTTCAACTTTTTGAGATACAGTCAATTTTCTGCATCAAGGTATTTTAGTCACCGGCCATGGCTGAAAGCAGTGATGTATTCCGTATGTTGATTGTTGAGGATAAGTTGGATGGTACCAACTACCCATTATGGGCTTATATGATGCGACATGTATTGGTTACAAAAGGATTGTGGAACATTGTGCAAAGTGTTGAAAGACGTCCTGTTACACGTGTAACAACAGGTACTACGAATACAGGTGCTGGAGCTGATGAAGATGGTGTTGAAGATGATATTGTGCAGATTCCTCTTCGTGCTGCTATTTCTGCTGCACATACTACAGAGAAAATTTGTTGGGATGGTAGAGATTCCCAGGCACATGCATTGATAGCTTTTTCTGTCAAACGTGCCATTATTCCTCACATTCGCTCTTGTAGAACAGCTAGGGATGCTTAGGATACACTTACCACATTGTACCAAGCTAGGAATGAGGCTCGTGTTGCTTACCTCCGAAAACAGTTGGACAGTGAGCACATGAATGAAGGTGATTCTATGGACAGTTTCCTAACGAAGATCAAAGATTTGAAGGAACAGTTGATTTCTGCTGATGAGGTTATACCAGATAGCTCACTTGTGTAGACCGTTCTGAATGGTCTTCCTGATTCATATCAGAGTTTTGCTTCTACTCTTCGGTTGATGATGAAAGGCAATCCGAATGCCTTATCATTTGAGGAGTTAGTTTCTGTTTTGTTGCAGGAAGATCAGTCCAGATAGAATAGGGCCATTATGCGTGTTGCAGATCAAGATTTCCTGGCTAGTCAGAAGGGCAAAGGAAAATGGAGCTCTTCTACTAGTAAGCAGAAATCTGCAAATGCTGCACATTCGAAGAACCAGGATAAAGATGAGAAGAAATCAGAAAAGTAGAAAAAATGTTTTGCAAGTACTGTAAAGGGAATGATCATATCATAAAGAACTGTTCAAAACTGGCTGCAAAAGAGGCAAAGAAAAAGGAGGCTGGAATGGTTGTTGCAGAAGCCTCTACACCAAAAACAGAGTCTGCTAATCTTGTGCAAGAAGAAGAATGGGCGTTTACTACTATTTGCAGTTTTGACCCATCTTCTCATGATCAGTGCATGTCTGCAGTGGACTCAAATGTTTGGTACTATGACAGTGGGGCGACCAAACATATTACCTCGTAGCGCAGTTTCTTCTCTTCACTCGAGCCTGCCCCTACAGGGAATACTGTCACATGCGCCAACAACTCCTCTTATCCTGTTATGGGAGTTGGTAAGATCATTCTGACTACTGCTAATGGTAGTTCTTTCACCTTGTCAGATGCTTTATTTGTGCCAGGGATCAAGAAGAATCTGTTATCAGTTTCTGCATTAGCCAAGATTGGCTTGGTTGTGAATTTCTTGATGACAGATGTACAGTTCATGATCTGTCAAATGGCGATGTTATTATTGCTTCTGGCATTTTATGTCGTGGGTTGTATAAGCTCATAGACTATGAAAGATCTGTGAATGATTCGGCTTGCACAGTTCATGATTCTCAGGCTATGTTAGATGCAAAGCTTTGGCATGCACGCTTTGGTCATCTGAATTTTGCTAGTTTGCTACGCCTGCAAAAATCTGATATGGTGTCTTCTTTGCCCAAGCTTGAGGCACCTGGAAAACATGTATGTGAAGGTTGTATTTTGGGCAAAATGCAGTATTCCTCCTTTCCAAAAGATGGTTCAGTTCGGGCTATGCAGACATTGCAGCTTGTACATAGTGATGTCTGTGGTCCTATGCAGACACCTTCTTTTGGAAACTATCTTTACTTCGTGACTTTCATTGATGATTTTTCCAGGCATGCATGGGTATATCCATTGAAGGCAAAGTCCGAAGTGTTTTTGTGCTTCAAATAGTTTTTGGTTTTGGCTGAAAATCTATCAGCATGTAAAATGGGCACCCTCCGTTCTGATCGAGGGGGGGAATATATGTCTTCTGATTTTAATGCATTTTTGGCTGAACGTGGGATAAAACACCAGTGTACAGTGTCGTATACACCTCAACAGAATGGAGTTGCTGAACGGAAGAACAGGTCACTCATGGAGATGGCGAGGTGTATGGTCAAGAGTCAGGCTTTACCACATAGTTTCTGGCTTGAGGTTGTCATGTTTGCAACATATGTACTTAACAGGTGTCCCACTAAAGCACTGCAGTCTATCACTCCATATGAGGCTTGGCATGACCGCAAGCCATCTGTTGCTCATCTGCGTGTTTTTGGTTGTTTGGCATATGCATTAGTGCTTGAACAACATCGCAGAAAATTGGATGATAAGGTAGTAAAATGTATTTTTGTTGGGTACAGTTCTAAAAGTAAAGGCTATCGTCTGTGTCATCCACAGACTAAACGCATTCTGGTTAGCCATGATGTTGTCTTTGTGGAAGATGCTATTCAACCATTGCTTTCATGTACTAAGAAGACATCTGTTAGCTCCAAAGACATGTATGATACTTTGATGCCTCTTTTTACAGGTGGGCAGTCTAGTGCTGGTCCTAATGAGGCAACTTCTCAGCCTTTGCAGGTTTCATATGATGATGCAGATCATTCCATTTTTGATGCAGATTTACATGATGCACTTGTCGATGAGAGAGCTGATATTGAGCAGGCAAAAACTATGCCAAAATGGTTGATGCAGACTTTGCGTGACAGCAAATTAGATGCACCTTTGTCATATCGTACTCATTCAGGCTCTCATAGTGCCTCCTTTGCATCAGATTGCTATGCTATGGCTGCGTCTAGTCTCTGTGATGAGAATGAGCCTGTTTCTTTTGATGAAGCACAAACTTTAGAAATTGGATGGCTGCTATGCAATCTGAATATGATGCTATAATGAAGAATGGTACATGGTATTTATGTGACTTGCCTCCTGGCAAGAAGGCCATTGGCACTAAGTGGGTATACAAGCTCAAGCGTAAACCTGATGGTACAGTTGACAGGTATAAGGCTAGGCTTGTTGCAAAGGGTTATGCACAGGAAAGAGGCATTGATTTTGATGAGACCTTTGCACCTACATGTCGTATGACTATTGTTTAGAGCATTTGTGCACTTGCAGCCCATCATGGTTGGAATGTACATCAGTTGGACATTAAAACAACATTTCTGAATGGTGACTTGCATGAAGAAGTGTATGTTTTTCAGCCACGTGGCTTTGTGTAGAAAGGGCATGAAAACCAGGTGTGCAGGTTAAAGAAGGCATTATATGGTTTAAAGCAAGCACCACGTGCTTGGTATGAGAAGATACATGCCTATCTAATTGCACATGGTTTTGAGAACAGTCCAACTGAAAGCACCTTATATGTTAAGCGTGCTAATGATGTGCTTCTGATCATTCTTGTCTATGTTGACGACATGTTGCTCACTGGTCCTATTGAGAAGCATATTGCTGATTTCAAGGCTGATTTGCATGCCTCATTTGAGGTGTCTGATTTGGGGCATTTGCATCACTATTTGGGCATTCAGTTTATGCAAGTTGATGGTGGGATGGCTTTGTGTCAAACGAACTATATTGACATATTATTGCAACGTTTTGGCCTTGAAGACTGTAAGCCTATTGCTACTCCTATGGAGACAGGTTTACGATTGAGTCTTCATGATGGTGGAGATACATTTGATGTTGTTCTCTATCAGCAGGCTGTTGGATGCTTGATTTATTTATGCATTACTCGGCCAGATATTCAGTCTGCTGTCTCACAGATGAGTAGGTTTATGCATTGCCCAGGAGTCATGCATTGGAAGGTGGTTAAGTGCATCTTTCGCTACTTGAGTGGTACTCGGCTACTTGGGTTGTTTTATCCCAAGGGGGGATCACTACCGCTAGATTTGCATGCTTTTTCTGACTCAGATTGGGCTGGTTCCTATGACACTCGTGTGTCCACCAGTGGTTTTTGCTTCATGCTTGGTAGCTCATGTATATCTTGTTTGAGCAAGAAGTAGCCTACTGTGGCCACTTCTAGTTGTGAGGCTGAGTATAGGGCAGCTTTCACAGCGACTGTTGAGTGTGTGTGGCTAAGACGCCTTATGGCTGATTTGGGTGTTGGCCAGTCTTCTGCCACCACCATCTTCACTGACAGTCAGAGTGCATTGGCAGTTGCAAGGAACCCTGTGTTCCATGCTCGCACTAAGCACATTGAGGTGCATTATCACTATGTCAGGGAGAGGTTCTCTGCTGGGGAGATCAGCTTGGCATATGTGCCCACGCAGGAGAACATAGCAGATCCTTTCACGAAGGCTCTACCTAGGGAGAAGTTTGAAGCTTTCTGCAAAGTTTTGGGCTTACTTCCTTTTGTGGAGTGAATTCCACATAACTTGGCACTTCCTTATACATGAGTGCCAGCTCCTTGTTCATCGCATCACTCCCAGGGGGGATTTGTTGATATAATTAAGTAGTGGTGTGTGTGAACACACTAGGACCGCCGGGGCACTTTTTTCCCTCTTTAGGAGGTTTTTTTCCCTCGGCTTGTATATACGCCTATTGCCCTAATGGGCTACTTATCTTTGTATATTCTCTAGTAATACATTCAGAATTGTGTGTTGTGCTCCAAGCTTCTTCTTCTTCCTTGTGCTATTCGCGTGCTTCCGCAAAAGTCTAACTCCAACAAAATCATCATTAAATCTTGATGATGAGATTTAGAAGAAGGAAGAGCTCTCAAGTTTTCATTAACTGGGAAAATACAAGATCTCCTTACAAATGAGTCATAATTTACTTATATACCTTTTTAAGTGTCCTTTTTCACACTTAAATTAGGTCCTTCAAAACTTTGACTTAAAAAATATATTATCTTGAGAGTTCTAAAAAGTCTATAGAAAATATACAAGTTACACCTATCCACGAGGAAGAATCTTCCTCATTTTCACAAAATTTGGGATATCTTATTCTACTAAAATACAAGGTTTTTCATTTTCTTCCTTTACAAAAAGGTACTTTCCATGTCTTTTGTCATCCTTGAAGAAACTTGTGTGATGGAGCTGGTTACTACTTCTTTTTTCTCTGGTAGACTGGAGACACTCAGTCATGAAGCTTTTGAAGGGCTTTCACATGCAGAACAAGATGGAGGGAGAGAGAAGAGAGGAGAGACGCGCACAGATGCATGGGAACCTCGAAACCCACATAATGTTCTCTCTTGAGGCAATGCTCTATAATGATGTATATATATATGAATATGGGGGTAAGGTCACATGACCCTTACATCCCCAACAATCTCCCACTTAAGGGTCAATGTGACCATAAGTGGAAAAATATACAAAGAATGATGTAGGACTATACACTAATGCACAGGAAGAGTCTGGATCTCAACCCATATAGATCAGCCTACACCAACTGCCTCGAACAAGGTGTATCCATGCACCTCAAACTACTCTAGACTCATATCAATGAGAGTCGAGCTCATATCTAACTGATGCAAGAATTGATGAAGTTCCTGCCAAGCTCCCACTCACTCTATGCCTATGTCTATCATCGAACGACTGACAACTCCAAGTGCAAATGCTCCAATAACAACTGCAATGTCTAGTCTTGAGCACAACAACTCATACGTCAGACTCTCGAATGCTGACAAAACATGTGCTATCCGGGCTAATGTGAGCATGTCAACCATGTCTATATACAAGGCATCCAAAGCACCATTGTCAAGAACAATATGTCCTGACATATCTGTGTCAACATCTCGCATGAGCGAATCCAAGAATTGACTGCTCAACATCCAAATCAGCCATCCTATCAACCAAGGATATGTCTAGGTGTGCATCTTGAGAGCTAGTATGCTCTCCCATACACTTTCTATCATAAGAGCTATCTTGCTCTACCACAATAAGTGTACCATCATGCTCCACATGAGCTAACAACACAACATCAGCACCAAGGTCAAAGTGACGATCACACTCTAACCGAGTATCATCATAATGCTTTGCATGAGCATCCACATCATGCTCGAAAGCACCCAACTGATCATCCAAAGTGTGGTCCATATGAGCATCCATATGATCAAGAAAATCATGCTCTATATAAGCATCATGAACATCCAAAATATGCTCTATATGTGCATCCATCTGAGCATCTGAACCCTGCCATACATGTGCATCATGAATGTCAATAGACCTATGTGTAGGTAAACAAAATGAGACATGAAGAGTCTCACATCGCACATAAGGCTAAACTCCCACTGAGAGAATATTGTCTCTCACATGAAGTACTTGCAGTGGATACATGTGCCCAATCCTAGCACCTCTGACAAGCATAAGCTGTCCTAACTACAATTGAAAATGATGCTCACCAAGGAATGCATAACATCTGCTCTCTTGTAATCGACTAACTGAAATCAAGCTCACAAGGAATAAAGGCACATAGCATACATGTCTGAGCATAAGTGATGCTCCACTAGGTAGCATACAGCATACATCTCCTGCACCCTCAATGTCGTATGTCGTACCATCAGGCAAGTGCACACATCCACGACTCCCACCTTAGAATTGATAAAACCACTCATGATGTAGAGTAATATGAAAACTGGCTAATGCATCAAGAAACCAAGCCATATGTATGCTACCAATGAACAAGAGGAATCTTGAGATGAACCGTAGGAGAAACTGATATCACCATCACTAGCATAATCAACTGCCATAGAATCTCCTGAAACCACTTCCTGACTTGCATCACGTATATATCTCTAACTTCATCATCGCATCTGCTTGAAGCAACCTCATTGAGTATGGCCCTCATGACCACAATGCCAACACCGAAGCTATCAATGTGATCTATATCTCAAATGAGTTGATGGAATCGCATACATATCATGTAGTCTCTGCCATAATGCACTACTTGTCTCCTTATACATAACAGACTCATATATTGAATCCACAAGTTGTAATCGGATAGTGGAGCTGGCCAATCAATCCATATCCATCCATACATGGTGGGACATGTCACAAGGCCTCTGTGCATCTCTATGCACATACATGTGTAACCCTGCATGAACCAATGTATGCCACATCTAAACTTTCCATCTCAGAAAGTCAGTGCCATCAAACTGAGAAGACACCATGCTGGCAATCCAAGAGACTAGAAATATAAGAAGAGACTAGAAACAATACTCTATCCTCAATAGGATCACAACTGCATATCCATATGCATAACTCACAACACATATATCTCACTGGAGAAGAAACCATGTGAATCACCTTTCACATAACCATGCATCTAGCATGCACATAAAACCATGAGCATAAGCCTGCTCACCAAGTCTCCAAAATGACCAAGTAGATGTGAAAGAATCCTAGAAAAAATTCGATAAAGTATCCCCTATAAATTGAGCAATCAAACAAGATAACCAATATCAAAAGAAAAATGAATAACTTGTTACCACCTATCACTGATCCAACCAAAGATAATGGTAAATATATATGCCAAAAAACTAATGGCAATACACACCAATACAATGGCGATACATCTCCCACTCAAGAATGAATCCTACTAGATGGTCCAATCTATCACGAATAACCTGTGATAAAGTCCAAGTCAATGGAGATAAGTAATGATCCAAAGCTATCACACAAGCTTCAAGATCCACCTACAGTTCTCTTCTAGCATGAAAGCTCTCAAAATTTTGGCACCATCTCCTCTGTAAAGTGGACTCTGAACCAAATAAACCATGTGGGAATCACCATCCACATATTCCAAGAATCACACTAGCAAATAGATACCAAGGCAAGATATAGACCACAATGCCACTATACATCCATGATCCAACTCATGATGACATAAACCTCAAAAAAAGAGTATACCACAATGTCATCTTACATGCTAAACATGTGACAAAGATCATGCTCTACTCTCATATGGAGGAGCTACCACAGTGATCATACATGGATAATGCCTTCAAGTTTTAAGAATAAGAGCTTGCACACCAAAACTTCTCTCTCGAAGAAGTTCCAAAGCAAATTCAATCTCCAAGAGCAATTATGGTTCTTATGGAGAAAATATGATGCCCTCTATTTCGCTATTTCAGAGCTGATAACCTCTGAATCTAAACTTTTCATCTTCAGCAAACTTTAAGATCACATTCTTGGCTATGTAACAAGATAAAGAACACCTCAATTGGAGGTTCCTAGCTCAAGATATGCATAAAACAAGCATCAGCTACCAATTTCACCTTCATCTGCAACATTGATGCTCTATACTCTGTAATTTCCATGACCTATCACTCAGAATTTGGATCTAACTTCTTATACAAATTGTAGAAGCTATTCCAGGCTACGCATAACAAGTTGAATCATCTCATTCTGATTTGTAAAACTCAACTTATAGCCAAAACACTGACCTATTGTCCAAGTGATTGTAGATTCATCTTCTACATTAGTCTGCGGTTTTTGCATTTTCAGTACCCTAGAAGTGTGAACCAGGTCTTGTCCCCTTGAAAAATTGTAGCCCTCTATGTTACCTATGCATAGAACTTTAAAATGCATCAATCCGAGCTTCCTAACTCGAGTTATCGCTGAAATATTGAACTATTGTTGAGAGATGTCGACCTGCACTTTCACCTCTTGTGATCTAAGCTTCCATTGAAGCTTCTTGCACACTAGCCTTCAACATGCTCTGATACCAATGAAGGGATTTAGCGTGCAGAACAAGAGGAGCAAGGAGGAGATGGAGGGAGAGAGAAGAGAGGAGAGACGTGCATTGATGCGTGGGAGCTTCGAAACCCACATAATGTTCTCTCTTGAGGCAATGCTCTATAATGATGTATATATATGAATATGGGGGTAAGGTCACATGACCCTTACATCCCCAACAACTTTCTTGTTGTGATATTCAAATGATTGACAATCTGAAAAAGATATTTTCTCCATTGTATTGTTGCTCTAGGTTTAACTATTACATCTTTCCTTATATATTCTGTATATGCTGTTTCATCTGCTATTAATCTAGCTTTCATGACCAGAGATAGGTTTCCAAAAAAAAAATTTGAATCTATTTTGAAGAACTCCTAATCAAAGGTATCCTCAAAAACCTTTACATAATGGCTGCCCATGGATTTGGCTATAATAAGCCATTAAGCATATCCTATCCGGTGTCTTGCTTAGAAGAGAATCTGAAGGTAAATTAATCCTATGTAATTTAGGGTTCTAATGTGGGTATCTATAAAGGTTTCTATACATGCTATGATCAATTTCAAAACCCTAATTGTTGACATACAAGAAGGATCATTGACATCCTTTAGTTTTCAGCCACTGCTTTTCAGGTTATTAGCATACAATTCTTTGATGGCCATGTTCCTTTCTTTGGGCCTGCTATCTTTGAAAATTTGAACCATTTGGATTGTATAGCTCCATTTTTTCTCATTGCCAAATTTTAGGTTAGTCCCTTCTTCTTGCAATTGGATAGAAAGCAAGATAGATCTTTAATTGATTTGGTGTTTCTATCCAAATCTTTTTGCATTCCTGCTTTTTGTTCAGCAACTTATTTCTTCATGATGGATTTGATTTTTCTCATAAATCTTTGGTAATTTCAATGCCTTCATCATATTCCAAGAACTCATTAGAATAGGTTCCAACTCCTACAGTTTGCTAGTTTCTAATTCTTTTTCGAACCATGCAAAATGGATTCCCAATCCATCTGTAGCCCAATGGTGATGTGTTGGATTAAATCGTTGCTCCAAAGAAAATTGTACCATTTTTGTTTTCATACTTATTATGGATTTTTTGATATATCTCATCCTGGCTTCTCTATCATGGAGCATTTGCTCAATGAACTCATCCGACTCCTCATCCTCTATTATGGTTGTTCTTTGTACTTCTAGAACTTAGTCTTAGATGGGAGATGGTGGTTCCTCTTCTAAACTATTCTTTCGTGTACCACATCTTAAATTAACATTTCTTTTGGCAAAAGAATGGCCTTAGTTTTCCATAGCTCAACTTCTCTTAATACTTTTGCTCTATTGTTGCCAATATGCTCTTTCTTTTTCTATGTTCTCATTTAGATGTTGAATCCTTTCATGGCATTGCCAGCATGCTTGCTAGCTTGTTATTCCAATTCTTTTACATCCTTGAGCTCATCTTTTATCTTTTTTATCTCATGCTTTTTGCATGACTTGTTCAAGTGAAAGCATAGATGAAGTCACTCCAAGGCATTCAACTTTTTTGCTTGTTTGATGATCTCTCATATCTTCCATTGGTTTCATCCAATCGACATTAAAAGGAGTCATTCTACCATGGAATCTAAGCATCACTTTCCCTCTACATCGCCAGACTAGAGATGGAGGATCAGAATTGAATGTGTGGTCCACTTCTGAAGTAGATATAGATGGGAATTGAAGCAATGATGTAAATCAAAGCCTTGTTGTCGAATTGTTGCATGAATAAGTTTTTTGGTCCTTGCTCCCTTTTTTTTAGGATACTTCTATCTCTAGGAAGTTGAAAGTGTTGCTCCAGAGAATCCAAAATCTCTGCTATCTCCTCTTGCTCATCCATTCAACGCAACCGACTTAGGATGGCAATGACATAATCACTTATGTCACAAAGTAATCAAATGCTTACTTGGATTGACCCCATGTTTTCCTAGTTTTTGCTATCAGCTTCCCATAGCCTGCAAAGGGTCCACAAAATGAATCTATCTATATTAAATTTAGGTTCTAATTTCAAAACGAGTGTCATATTAGATTACAGTTTGCTCCATTTTGAGAGAGAATAATGAGCAAGGTTTCCTATGAAATCCCTAATTACTTTAAGCACATTTCTTATCATAATGTATTATCATCACATTATTCATGTAGACAATTTGGGCATCTTGTATGCATTGATAGGTCTTTAATTCATCCTAATTTCATGTTATGTATAATTTTTCCAAAACTCAAGGCTCTATTTAAATGGAGTAGAAACCATCATGGATGCCTACCATGATAGGACCTTCCCTATAAGCTTTACATGAATGTTATTTGCTACTGTGCATAACCCTTTCCAACAAGCCTAGCCTTTTACATGTCAACTATTCCATCATGCTTACACTTTAGGTTGTATACCCACTTAGTGCCAATGGCCTTCTTGCCATGAGGCAAGTCACATCATCATATTTTGATTGCATAACGACCATCCAATTGTGAAAAGCTTGTGCTTCATCAAACAAAATAGGCTCATTCTCATCACAGAGACTAGAGGCAGCAATAACATAGCAATCTGATGCAAAAGAGGGACTATGAGAGCCTGAAGGAGTACGATATGATAGAGGTGCATCTAATTTGTTGTCACGCAAAGTCTGCACCAACCATTTTGGCATAGTTTTTGCTTGTTCAATATCAGCTCTCTCATCAACAAGTGCATCATGTAAATTTGCATCAGAAATGGAATGATCTGCATCATCACATGAAACTTCCAAAGGCTAAGATGTTGCCTCATTAGGACTAGCACTAGACTTTCCACCTATAAAAAGAGGCAGTAAAGTATCATACATGTCTCCTTCATACATGAAAGTGAAGTTGAATAGCATCTTCCATAAAAACAACATCACAACTAACCAAAATCTGCTTTAGTCTATGGATGATACAGACGATAGCCTTTGCTTTTAGAACTGTACCCAACAAAAATACATTTTATTGCCTTATCATCCAATTTTTTGTGATGTTGTTATGGCACTAATGCATATGCCAAACAACCAAAAACACGTAGGTGAGAAACATATAGATTATGACCATGCTAAGCCTCATATGGAGTGATAGACTACAATGCTTTAGTGGGACATCTGTTAAGTACATATGCTGCACACATAATGGCCTCAAGCCAAAAACAATGTGGTAAAGCCTGACCCTTGACCATACACCTTGCCATCTGCATGAGTGATATGTTCTTCCATTTAGCAACTCCATTCTGCTTAGGTGTATACATCACTATACATTGATGCTTTATCCCACGTTAAGCTAGAAATGCATTAAGGTTAGAAGAAATATATCCCCCCCCCCCCGATCACAACGAAGGGTGCCCATTTTACATGTTGATAGATTTTCAGCCAAAATCAAAAACTGTTTGAAGCACATAAACACTTTAGACTTTGCTTTCAGTGGATATACCCATGCATGCCTGGAAAAATCATCAATGAAAGTCACGAAGTAAAGATAGTTTTGAAAAGAAGGTGTCTGCATAGGACCACAGACATCACTATGTGACAAGCTGCGATTTCTGAGTAGCTAGAACTGAACCATCTTTTTGGAAGGATGAATGTTGCATTTTTGCCCAAAGTGCAAGCTTCACAAATATGTTCAATGGGTACCTCAAGTTTGGGCAAAGAGGACACCATTTCAGATTTCTATAGGTGTAGCAAACTAGAAAAATTCAGATGACCAAAGCATGCATGCCAAAGCTTTGCATCTGACATAGCTTAAGAATCATGAACTGCACATGTTGAAACATTCACACATTTTTCATAGTCTATGAGCTTATACAACCCATGACATAAAATGCAAAAAGCAACAATCACGCCGCCATTTGATAGATCATGAATTGTACATTTATCACAACAAATTTCACAACCAAGCCAATCTTGGCTAAAGCTGAAATTGATAACAAATTCTTCTTGATCCTTGGCACAAATAGACCATCCAACAATGTGAAAGAACTAGCATTAGTGGTATTCAAAATGATCTTACCAACTCCCATGACAAGATAAGAGGAGTTTTTGGTGCATGTGATAGTATTCCCTATAGGGGCAGGATCGAGTGAAGTGAAGAAACTGCATTGCGAGGTAATATGTTTGCTTGCCCCACTAACAAAATATCAAACATCTGAGTCTACTACAAACAAACATCTGAGTCTACTACAAACATACACTGCTCATGAGAAGGTGGGTCAAAATTGCAAACAATACTAAACACCCATTCTTCATTCTGCACAAGATTTGCATACTCTGTTTTTGGTGTAGAGGTTTCTACAACAACCATTCCAACCTCTTTTTTCTTTGCCTCTTTTACAGCTAGTTTTTTATAATTCTTTATGACATGATCATTTGTTTTACAATACTTGCAAAACGATTCTGCTTTTCTGTTTTCTTCTCTTCTCTGTCTTCCTTCTTTGATTGTGCAGAATTAGCAGATTTTTGCTTACTAGTAAAAGAGCTCCATTTACCTTATCCCTTTTGACTAGCCTGGAAAGCTTGATTTGCAACATGCATGATGGACTTGTTCTGCTTAGACTGATCTTCTTGCAATAGAACAAAGGCTAACTCCTCAAATGTTAAGCCATTTGGATTTCCTTTCATCATCAAATGAAGAGTAAAATCAAAACTCTAGTATGAATTGGGAAGAACATTCTGTACAAGTGAACTGTCAAGAAAGACTTCATCAGCAAAAATTAACTATTCCTTCAAATCTTTGATCTTTGTTAGAAAAGTTTCCATAGAATCACCTTCATTCATATGCTCACTCTCCAACTATTTTTAGAGGTAAGCAACATGTGCCTCATTCCTAGCCTAGTATAATGTGGTGAGTGTATCCCAAGCATCCTTCGTTGTTCTACAAGAGCGAATGTGAGGAATAATGGCACATTTGACAGACAAGTCTATCAATACATGTGCTTAAGCATCTCTACCATCCCAACAAATTTGCTTTGCAGTAGGTGCAATAGGAACCATAGGATGAACAAGAATCTATAGAATATCACCATATTTGATGCCATCTACATCAGTGTTAGTACTATATTTGTAGGTGTAATAGGATGTTTTTCAACACCCTACACAATATTCCACAGTTCTTTTGCAACAAATACATGAAGCATCATATAAGCCCACAATGGGTAATTCATACCATCCAACTTATCCTCAACAACCAACATACGAAATACATCACTGTTATCTGCCATGGCGACTGACTAAAATACCCTGATGCAAAAAAATGATTGTATAGCAAAAAGTTGAATAGAACTACCCTGTTGAGTTCTGCTAAACTTGTAGTAGACTTTGAGATGCTTATACTAGCAAACTGAAGCCTATATATATCTTTGGCACAGAAAGACGAAATATCCTACACAAGCACTATGATAGTGCATTGAGAGGCCAAAACGAGTTGAGATCATGATTTCTACACCACAAACTGAAGCAGATTTAATCTCCTAATCACCGTGAGTGAGCTCACCAAATTTCATGCAATTCTAAGACTATGACCGGAGGGGTGTCAAGGATGCCCTAGATGAAGCGACGACTGATCTAATACCAATTGTTGGAGTTCAAGGTCTGTGGAAGCATGCGAACAACACAAGGAAGAAGAAGAAGCTTGGAGCATAACACAAAATACTGATTGTATTACAACTAGAATGTACAAAGATAAGTAACCCATTAGGGCAAGAGGCATATATACAAGCCGAGGAAAAAACCTCCTAAAGAAGGGAAAAAATGCCTCGACGGACCTAGAGTGTTAACACAGATCACTACCTAAATATATCAACAACTACCTCTATCTTAGCATTCATCATTTGCTAATGTAAATCTTCATAATGTTGCATTTTCTCTTGCATCCAATTAGTTACTTTATTTGAATAGTCTTGTATCATCTTCTGGTACTAAGCTTCATAGGCAGGTCTCTTATCATTGTCATGTATCATATATGAGTATAGCTATTTTGTACTGCTCTATGGAGGATGAGGTTAAACCTTTTGGCTTAACCTAACCTCATACACTCTAGGATCTTTTTTTTTTGAGCTTGTTCCCCTTATATTGTTCCCCCCCCCCCTACGTTGGCATAGAATAGTATTGAGAGATGCCTTTGTCATGCCCAATACAATTGGCTCATAGAAAATCGATTTTTTTAATACACGATTGATTTCACTTTCTTCTACTCTAATTTTATTTCTTCCTCTGTGATCTCTTCGGCTTCAAGTTCTAGCTTTCTAGGATCCATTTTTCTTTTCTTGATAGGTTGCTCAATTTCAAAGACAATCTCTTCTCTTTTTTCCCACTTCTTCTATGTCTAAATTTTTGCCTCGACTCTTCACTTTTGTCATAACTTTCCTAAAAAAAAAGCTTATCTTCGATTCCAAGAACATGATAACTAATATTTCTAAGCAATCAGGATCCTATCATGAATTTCTTGGAATCCCAATGCTTTGCTACTTCCTTTAACTCCTTGTGGACAACAAGGACATGTCCACTACTCTAAAATTCTTTGCTTTTTCTTTGTTGTTCAACATTACTAGTTTACTTGTTTGTGGGGCAAAATGTATTCGAGAAGCCTTGGAAAGCATAATAATTTCAAAAATGTCCTAATGGCCAATTCTTCATTAGGCTTTTCTTTAAAATAATGGAACTTAGTATATCTAACATAAGAAATTTCATTTTTCTTCATAAAGATCACTTCAATTTGTGTGCTCGTTGGGTAAAAATTCAGAGCAATCTTGATGTAGTGTGGCCTGATAGTAACCTCTATCAGATCCTTTTCCATTTTTTTCACCTTGCGTACAAAATATGATTTCACTATTTGTTTTGAGTTATTGTGATGAGGACATCACCTGTTAATCTCTCTCAAAATCAATGAAGAACATAGGTCCATCTAATACCTTATGGAGCCCCACTACCGTCCATCTTTTGTACATCATTGCTGACGTCTAGAACAAAATTGTATATTTAAACTTCCCTTTGTTTACAGTGACAATGTGCTTGCTCACTATTTTAATGCAATTTTTTAGTTCTTTTTCGATCTGCTCCTTCTCTCGGAGCTCCTCTTCATTTGATTCTACTTCCATTATTTCTTTGATGCTTCATTATCTAGGAATCAATGTCCTCTAGACAATGTCACATAATCTAATTCCAAATTGGCTACAGGAAGTCCTTTAGTCATTTTCTTGTAAAATAAAATCACAAATAATCGACAACAGTCAATAAAGACTCCACATAAAAATATTCTTTTCATCGCAAGAAGAAACAAGAAGTTTACAGCACTCATCACATGCTCTCATCACTCCATTCCACAATGAATCTTCATGTGTCCATCACAATCGAGCAAGGTTTTTCTTTTTAAGTGCAATAGGAAAAATTTTGGAAGACAATAATAATTGGGAAAATAAAACAAATAAAATAAAATGAAATTAAATACAGACAACTCTCACAGTCCTCCTATTCATTTCTTCATGCTTAAAGAAAAAATTTAAGAAATTTATATACATATATTTTTTTTCTTATTATTTTCTTTTATAATTTTTCTATGGTTTTTCTTCTCATATATATTTTTTGCAAATTTTCTTTCCGTGTTTCTTTTGATAAAAATAAGGAGAGTTTCATCTTTGTATCCCCCTCCTAGATCTTTTACACACGTTGAAAGAGATTTTTTGAGTGCTTGGTTTTTGAAAGATCTAGTGCCTAGAGATGGCACAGCTTTGTATTGTAGCCCTATTTATGATTAATCTTATGCAATAATCTTTATGGTGCAAAATGAGGATCTTAAGTATTTTACTTAATCTTGTAAATAGTTCATATACATCTTGTAATAGTTATAAATCCAGACATATATGCCTATATATACTTGTACATAGACATGTCATGAGTGAGAGAAGAAATATAGATGAATAGAAGATGAGTAAATGTTGTATAAGTGAGTTTGAGTATGAAAAATTATATATCAAATGGATTTTCAAGAGAATAAAAGACGTTTTTGCAAATGGCATCTTAAACTTTCTTCAATTTCTCCTTCTGTGCTTAATCAATTGAGAAATCATTTTGTACATGTATAAGTCCATAGTTGACGCATCTATGGTCAAGATTTGAGAACCTAATTGTAATCAGGCTGAGAGAATTGTAAGTAGGAACATTCATATGTGTGAAAGGTGATGAGAGACTTCTAAAACAGGTGCAATATCAATGGTCAAAGAAATGATCAGATATCAATGTAGAGTGTAAAGTTTTACACAAGTAAGCATTAAAAAACTAATTTGGAAGGTAAGCCATCTATGTCTAAAAGCATTTGATTAAAGGGGTTGTAAATTGAGAGAAACAAGTGTTTAAAGATGTATATGTGAAAGTCGCCTGCAGAGAAAGCTTGTTTCAGACATAGGTTTACTTCTTGAGGTAAATCTAAAGTTTTTAAGTTCTTTTGAAGAACTTTTACTTGAAGTAGTTGCAAGTGTTGTATCAGAGTTTCATATAAAACTTTAATCATTTCATGAGTCAATGAGTGATTTTTGTGAAGCAAACTTTCCTGAGTGAAGCTATGTCTCATAGAAGAGTTAGTCTTTCATGTTTAATTAAAGACTTCCAAAATTGGTGAAAGTCTTGAGCTATGCTTGACATAGAGGTATTCTAAAATCAAGTATAGCTTGTCTTCTGGAGATTAATCATCTCTATCAGTGGTATCAGAGGAGGCTCTATCAAAATTGAAGGAAAGAAAGACCGCGACTTTTGCAAAAATACAAAATTTAACATCTGAAGATTCAAAAGGATAAAGTTTGAAGGAAAGGATAAAGAAAGACACACAACAGCAATCAAAGGATGAGAAGGAGTAAAGTTCAAAGAAAAGGTACATTTATTACTCATAAGGTTGAAGATTTGATAGTACAGTTGAAGAAAGAATGGGAGATAACCTTCAAATTGAGATTGGATAGAGAAAACTATCCAGCTTGGTCCATGAGTATGGAAGCTTTTCTTACGAGCAAGGATCTAATGGGATACATCACAAAAGAAGAAGAAAAGCTAGATTTTAAAAATCATAGTGTTACAACTAGGGAGGAGCTTATAGATTTGAAGGTTTGGATGAAGAAGGATGCTCAAGCAAGGAGCATCATCTATATGGTAGTGAATGATTACTTGCTTCCTCATATTAGAGGACTTGAAAGTGCAAATGATACATGGAATGCTTTGGAGGAGCATTTCCAAAATACAACCAAATCAAGGATGGCATCACTATGGGCAGAATTTTCCACATTCAAGAAGAAGGCCTCACAATCAATATCTAATTATGTGACAAAGATGAAAGACATTGCTGATTCTTTAGGTGCAATTGATGAAGACATTGAAGAAGATAATTGGTAAGACAAATTCTTACAGGTTTCAGAGGAGATTAGAAGTGGAAGCCTTTCATATTATCAACAGAACTTTCATTGGATCATTTTACTCCTGATTTGAATCAATTACTAGGTCATATGCTAACCTTTGAGCATGATATCAAAGGGGATATTGATAAGAGTGCAGGTCAAGCAATGTATTCTAAGGATAAGAAGAAGGCTAGCAAAGGAAAGCAACAATCAATTGAAGATGAAGGCACTCCAAGTCAAGAAAATTTCAAAAGAGGTCGAGGAAGTGGCAGAAGTAGAAGGACAGGCAAAAATAACAAGGATTATGTCAAAGCTTGTTGGATATGTGGTAAGAATCATCTAGCCATGATTGTTGGCATAATAATCAAAGCAATAGTAATTTTAATCAAAATTTCAATAAGAGGTAGAGGTGGAAGAAATTAGAGAGGAGGTTTTAGAGGTACAAGTGGCGCTGCTTCTTTGGAAGGAATGGTGGAAGAAGCTTCCAAAACCAATCCTACAATAACAAGTGATGGTTGCCATTTCTTGGTTTATCTAGTTTCCCCAAGTTTTGATTCCACATCCCTTTTTTGAACAATGAGCTAGATCACTTGTTTGATCAAGGTTGTTTGTAAATAGATATATAAATCCCTATCCAGCCTCATATCTACCATCCTTAAACTGAGTCACTAGCATTAAGGTTTAAAAAATTCCCAAGTTCCTCAACATAATGAGTTCCTTATGCAATCGATCATGATACATATAGGCTCCAAACCTATTTGTATATAGGTATTTGAGGATATTTCTATAGTCTCCTTGATCAATTGTCTTTGCTTCACCATTCTGTTCCTCCATTTATATTTATGATAAATGTGTGCTTTGATCCTTCCTACCTTGATCTTGGCATGCCAAAGGTCTTGGGATTCTTTGATTGTGTTTAGTGATAAGTCCTGACCATAATTTCATCAATTTTAAAATATTTTTCAAGTAAAATCCTAATTTATTGTAGAGAACTAAGCTTTGAGTTTTCCTTACTTTAGCTCTGGAATTTTTTCTCTAAAACTATCTCACCATACAGAACAATAGCATTTCTTCAATTTGAACTCAAAAATTTAAAACTTTGAAGTCAAATGAGAAAATCATGATTGAGTGCACAAAATTGCATTTTCCCTTCACAATCATGATTCTTTGTCACAATCATTATTTCTCACAATCTTGATTTTGTGCAAATCACATTTATTTAGAGAATCATGTTTTTGTATTTTTCACAAAATCATGACTCTATGTGTCATTTTAGTGAACTTTTTGTATCTTTTTTAGTGATTTCTTGTGCCCTCAAATGTGGAGCTTTTTATTAAAACTCCACTCAATAAAAAAAATAAAAATTTTGACGATTTTTTCTAACCAAAATAGTAATTATAGGAAATTGTGATTTTGTTTCTATGATTTACCTATCATTTTTCCACACAAAAATTTGCAAATCATTTAAATATGAGCTAACAAAATGTTTACCTTAGCTTTCTATGCAAAAAGATGTTTAAAGATTTGTTTTTTGTTGATAGCCATGAGAATCGCACTTATGCTCAATCTCTCACTCACTATGTGACATAATAACATCTTTTGGTCTAAGTCCTGTTTACTAAAAATCGCAATTTTCAAGTTTTTGGATGGAAATTTGAATTTGACTTTGGATTGAGCTTTGATACTTCTTCTTACCTTCTATCTACTAAATAGTTTTGAGTTTCTCAAATTCTCAATTTTTCAATTTTTTTGGTGATCATTACCTCCGTTAGGGAATCTTGATCCTCTTTAGAAAATTGTGTTTTTGTGTTTGCCTTTGTTTTTGCATTTTTTTTATCAATTCTTCTTATGGAGAGTCTTAAATTGAGGTCCAATAGTGCTATTCTTTGATCTTTTGCCTGCAAATCAACAAAACTTGTGATTATTCTCAAAGAAATGTTAAATGTTTTTTAGGTTAACAAAAATTCATACAATTTCTTTCTTCAATCTTTTCCACCTCTTTTCTTTTTTTGTTCTAAGAGTTGATTATCCAATGGATGCTCACATTTTTCGATGAACGATTGAACACCTTTATTTTTTATTTTTGCACAAACAAATCTAGACAATCCTGCTAGGGTTTTTGAAAAAATGAAGCTAAAAAACTATTGCAATCTCATATATGGAATTAGAGAACAACCTACAACTCTTACACTACTTTATCAACAAGATGAATGAAGAAATCTCTTTCCAAGTTTAAAACACACTCACCTTTTCATCTTTTCCACACTTTGTGATTCAAAGGTATTTTGAAAAATCATTTGTTACCATCAACTTGGCAGATCCAACAAGGTTCAAAGCTTTGCTTCAATGTTCCCCAACAACGATGCCATAAATGTTGAACAACCTCAAACTCTTAAATTGTGAGTCTAGGGAACATGCTAGGACCCTAGCCCCTTCTCTAACAATGGAATCCAAGACTTTTCATCAAAAGATCAGTAACATCAGAGACTTCAAAAATTTTCTTCATCACTCTCATTTTTCATGTAGATTGAGCCAGAAGTAAGCTTTTTCAGTGTTTCTTATGCATAAAATGTGCTATTTTTCATAATAAACACAATGGTAAAGTAAATTCAATTTTTAATACCTATGTCCCTATGATGAGACAATCACGATTATGATGGATTCACATTGTCATGAAGAAAGGGTACTTTGATGGATTAATGGAGCTCAGAAGTAGGAATAGACCATAGAAGCGTGAAATACTCAAAGAACTACTGATTACAAAGATAAATCCATAAAAAATACTCAAAATATTCACTTTAAATTACCATTAAAGCTTGATGATGATATTTAGAAGAAGGAAGAGCTATCCAATTTTGACTAACTAGCAAAATACAAGATCTCCTTATAAATGTGTTATAACTCACTTATACACCTTTTTAAGTGTCCCTTTTGACACTTAAAATAGGTCCTTCAAAAATTCTACTCAAAAAACCTACTAGCTTGAGAGCTCTAAAAATTCTACAAGAAATATATAAGTTACATCTATCCATGAGGAAGACTCTTGCTCATTTTTACAAAATTTAGGATTATTCTACTAAAATACAAGGTTTTCCATTTTTTCATTTTATAAAAAATGTACTTTCCAACACTTTGCATCAACACCAACTACTCTCTTTCATCCATATTCTCATAAAAAATGGAACCCTTTCTAAGGAAACTAAAATGACTGAATCTTTTGAATAAGACCTTCCCAAGTGTTTGTAGAAGAGAGTCTTGGTGAGAAACTCATTGAGGAATCAAGGCCTTTGTTAAACCTCGGATGCACATATTTTTTCCCTGAATTCTTGGCTCTTATTTATTGATCTAGATTTCAATCCCTTGATTGACGTGGGACTTTGCAAAGAAGCTTAATAGGCCTATTTCACTACAAATTAGTTTTTTTTTGCAAGGTTTAATGCTTCACAGAAGAATGATTTTAGTTTGGGGGTTCTTCCCTAGAATAAGAGGAGAGCGAAGTTATATTGCACTATTTTAAAGAACAAATGTTGTAAGCCTTGAGTTGGATCTATTTATCCAAAGAACACAATATGAAACAGGATCGAGGGGGATTTGAGTCGAGTTGTATTTTGCTTTAGATGGATGTGAAGAATGCTTTCTTATATGGTGAATTGTAGGAAGAAGTATATATGGACCACCCACAAGGATATCGGTATCTAAAGCATCCTAGAATGTCTACCGCTTGACGTTGAGAAGTGTTTGTATGGTGTTCTCATAAATCCATGAACACAACACCAATGAAGGATTCATCAAAATCAAGTGGCTTGGATTGATCATCAAATTCTCAAATGGAGTAGTGACCTGGCCAAGTGCTCATAGACATGTCTTCATCCAAACTATGAGTCCAAAAGAAGTTGTTGAGGAGAGAAACCATGTAAAATATGCACCAGGCAAGAAGGAACATGCACCAAATGAATGCCAAGACACTCCCCTTAAGTAGACAATGGACAGAGACACCTCAAGAACACCATTTTAACTCACAATGAAGATGAGGATGAAGGAGAAATAGATTACAAGAAAAAGTGGTGATCTCCATCCAAATGACTCAAAAAACTAATTATGTTAGGCTTTTGTTATGTTTTATATAATGCAAAATGGCCCTTTCCATACTAAACGATCAGATATGTTCTTAAAAAATAAGTCCTATAGGTAATTCCTTCACAATAAGATGCTCAAAAAATGAAGAAAATAGTTAAGCACCTAGTGATAATGGTCTTGAGGCTCAAAGGCACCTTGAACTTGACCAAATTAAGCTCACGTACAATAGATAGATAAAGTAAAGTGCTAGAATCGCTTAAATAAAGCTTACCCATTGGTTTCCCTTAGCTTCATCAAATGTCTTCCAATTTTTGTTCCTTGGATTGTCTTCCAAGTGATTTATCATTCAATCTAGATGAGAGTCCATTTTAGAACTTTGTGGGACCCTCAACAAAATCTTCTTCTTCCAACAACCCCCTTGCACACTCTATCATCTTCAATATGGATGTGAAGGGGTTGTTGAGGTTTAGAATTGAAGGGCTCATTTGCACACTACGACATCATGTTTCCTATGTGTTTATACCAAGTTGACCATGATTTTATTCCATCAAATCCCTAATGGAATGAATGTTGAGTTGTTTCTAATATTCTTGTAGAGAAAATAAGTGGGAGGTGAAGCTTGAGATGATCTTCAAAAAAACCTTGATGTCCTACTCCCAAAATCCTATGAAGCATGCTTCTTCAAAGGGTTTTAAATAATGGCTAGTGAGGTTTTGAATGAGAGAATCAAGAGACGGAACTATGACACAATTTATAGATGAGAATGGGCTACTAACCTATCCACACAATTTGTTTACATCTCATAGAGAAGGAATCTCCTCCTCTCCTTTCCACCCACCTTTCTTTCAAAAGGTGTGGCTATAATACAAAGGTTTCCTAGTCTTTCCTTAAGCCTGCAAATTGTATGACCTTACTTCATAACATATCCTTCCCCTTAGTTCCATTTTGTCTCCAAAATGTCTTTGGAAGGCATATGCAAAGGATCTTGAATGGTTGCTCTCACTAGCTCCTATGCACAATATAATGTACATGGTCATATATACATGTTGCTTCCTTGTATCCTTCCCCCTAAACAAACTCTTGGGAAGTCAAAGTAAAAGTGAAAAACCATCTTCAAAATGCTCAATATCTCGGATATGCACATAACTTCCAAACCATCATTCCCATAAAATCAACATCAATCAAGTGACCTCAATCCTTATGATGTATCCCCTGTGGAGCAATAATGTGCAACATAATTCTAAAGCTCTAGGGAGACAATAAACCATATAAAACAAAAGACAAAAGACGATGTAAAATAAAGACAAAGTCCCATAAACAAAAGTGATTAGAAAACCTTATTAAATTAAAATGATAGAATTACACTCATATCATTCTGTGTGTTTTTAACCTCTAGTAAATTAACAAGAAATATTTTTGTCCTAAACTACCCCTGCATCTATATAGATCCATGAAAAAACATTCTTCTATGAGAATCAAAAGGTCCTTATGTATGAATGTTCTTGAATGGTTCTATCTCATCATCCTCATGAATCAAAACCAAAGAAGAAACTACTCCTTCTATGGGTCAGATTCATCCATATCTCTTCCAAATCAAAATTGAGAATGTTTTACTCTACTTGTAGATTTCAAAGCCAATAATTAGGCCTTCCTCATGTATTCAAAGAACATCACTAGAAATATTCATAATAACGTATCAACTTAAATTCTTCAAGTGAGACTTAATCTAACCATTGTACTAACTAAATGATATCCTTGTTGTGTTTGATAGAATAGTGCCATTCTTATCTAGGCAATCTAAATGATCTATGCAAAATATTACTCTAGGAGTAAGAGCAAGCTAGAGTTACTTCCTCTAGAGACAAATTCCTTATATGTGTTATCTCTACAAGTAAACTAGGCTTACTCATAATAAAGTGGCTAATATAAATTTAACATTAAATTACACTTACTTCCACTAAAGTAAGTAGGTTGCATTGAACATTTCTAAACTTTGCTTTTCCATTGAAAGAGACTTTGGATGAATACACTTACATCCCTTATGTATGTATGGAAATTTATATCCAAAATCTCTAATATTTATCATGAATAAATAAGATGAATTGAGACAATATATCTCTTAGAAGAACAGATCTTCCTCATGAAAAATCTTTTTCACTTGGAAGAATATTACTTCCCTATGAGATAAATGTGTTGACATAAAGAGAAATAAGGCCTATTCAGGAAAAATGGGAATTACACAGGATTTTGAGACAGTTCTTTGTGTTTGAATGTTTTAGTTTTTGACTCATTCACACACTACAACATGTTATTATCTTTTGATTGGAGTATATTAAATTGACACTTTTAATATCAAGGATAACTTTATTATAAATGGGGTATCAAGGTTAGGCTGAAACTTAATAAGTTAACATAGTAAGTGATATAAATGGGACTTGAATAATTCCCAAATTTCCTGAATTGGCCTTAAATATTTTTCTTCTATTCTAATGGAAATGCTATTAATGGATGATGAGTCCTTTTCTCACTAGCCATAAAAGAAAATTTCTCGAAGGGAAGTTGTATCCACCATCCCATACTTGTGGATCCTCTTTCCAACCCATGTATCATATCCTCAACAAACTAACTCTGAATTCCTCACGTATGATTGATTCCACTAAAATCCAATAAAAATGGAATTTTTAAGAAATATGGTTTCTTCAAAAATTGATTCTATACCTATGGATTCTTATGAATGCCATTTACTCCTAAAACCAATTAACTTGATTTGTTTGATCACTTGATCATTGGATATCCTTACAAACTTAAATTGCTTAATCTTGAGTACCAAGTTTGAAACTTAGTACTTCTCATGATCCTTGGTCACATTATTGTGCTTCATTTATACATTCTTATAGTTATTTCCTCATCTATATTTGTAATTTGATCATTCCTTGATCCACTTATATCTTTGAGTACTCTTGTTCTCTTCCTTGGGATATTAACTATAGGCTATAAAGCTAATGCATATGCCTAGATAATCACTTGATACTTTTAAGAATCCATTGATGCCTCCTTCTTAAACCCATCTTATGGATCCATTCAAACTGGTTTTCTAGATGGTTAAGAAATGTACGCTTTACCATTTTAGTCAATTGACAAATATGGACTAAGATTTTCTATGCCACATGATATCCCGTGGTCTCATGTATATTATATGAGAGCTTTTTGAAGGAAATAATCCTTCCTTTCTCTAGAGATAACCATATATGCTTAACAACTTGCTTTTATGCTCATGTTTGTGTAGAATCTTTGGGAAAGATTCACGATCTTCACTTTTATTACTCTTCTAAAGCCTTGAGTTGTAATTCCTATGGAGTTAATGTAACACGTGAAACTTAATCTTAACTATTCAACTTGCGAATGCTTAAGTTTCATGAAACTTTTAAGTTCTTTTGTATATCTTGGTTCATTATCTTATCTTAGATATCTCATTCCTAGATATCCTATCCTCAAATTATTATTCTTCATTACTAGCTTGTGATGCACTATTGAGAAAATTCTCAATCTGCATATCTTATTAACCAGTAGGATTAATTAACTTATTCATTTGCAATAACTTATGTCATTGCATATTATATTTGTTCATTTTACATGAAACATAAGTTATCATATGCTTTCATGTTGTATCTAGTGAACGGAATCAACAAATGCAATAGTGAAAGTGGTGAATGTGCAGTCACCCATGTTCGTCGCTTTGAGGTACATTTGATTACTCACCCAAATAATTATATTGAGGTCAAGGTAGGCCTTAATTGCCTCCTCATTAATCATAGAAACAATAGATATGGCTCCCCTATGGGTAACACCCTATACAAGAAATACATGTGTGCTTATAAATTAAACAATTATAAAATCTTGGGCAAATCATTCCTAAAACACAACTTGATAATTTTATTCATCCTCTCTAACAGATTCCAAAAATCATAGAGGAAGCTAAGAAGCAGAAGAACACTTCCATACAATATATGGAAGTATCTTCCCACCAACACATTGTCGATGAAGTTGCCAATGTGATGCCAAACATCACCAAATAGAGACTGCTGAGAGCTAGTTCTTGATGAAAAATAGACAAAAATTCTCTACTTTTGATGGTCTTTATGGCCTCAAAAGTCTTGCAAGATAACATTTCTAAAAAAGCTAAAAACTTTTGAAAATCATACTTTTTAGGAGAGAGTAGCATGCATTTGAAGTTGATGACCTGATATGAGATCATCGTTTAAAACTGTGTGTGTGGGTGCTTCTTTGGAAGCTCTCCAAACACAATTTATAGATATTTTCTTTAACTTTGGACATAAGCCTCCAACACAACCTTTAGAGAACAAAAATGTGCATAAAAATCAAAGAATTTGGTTTACATTTGATACCATTCTCTACTTGAGAAAAATGGCATCTAAGTTTGTTTTACCTTCTCTCATAAAGAAATTGCTGAAGGAAATTTTGGATGTAGTTCCTTTTCTCCTTGAGGTCTTTCTCCTTCTTCAACGGACATGGATTCCATCTACCTTATGCTTCATCTTTTCCTTTATATGAAGAGATGATTTGACATCTACCTCCTTCTTTCCTCTTCTCTCCCTTTCATTCCTCTTTCTTCTCACCTTGTTTACTCTCTTTCCTCCTCTCTTGGTTCAATGCTTAAATTTTTATTTCTCATGTCAACACTCTTATTATATCTTCTTATGTCCCCAAAGCATGTTTCCACATGCATCAAGACATGTATGTCATTATCTATTTCCTTCCTTTCTTGTAGTTGCATTACCATAGAAGAAATTATGCATCAGTTCATCCTCAAATTATTTTTTTCAAGCCGAGGAAAAACAACTAGAGTACAAGAAATAGAGGGTGTAAGGAAGGGAAAATGGCCTGAAATTTCCCAAGTGATATGAGATGTCCCATCATGTATAGTGATCGTATTTTAGCTTAAAATAGGCTTAATGAAATTGAAAATAAAGAATGGATGCATGGCAAAGATGCATGGCAAAGATGCATGTAGTAGGAGTGGCCCCAATACATCGATGCATGGGATCATCAAGAGAAGGTAGTAGAGCACCTCTTTAGGAACATGAGAGAAAATCCAAAGATGGAACTCGGCCAAACACTATAGATGCAAAAATCCATAGGAGATTCTCTTGCTCAACACATTGGAGAGCAATGTGTTCAACAATGTAAAGTGAATTTGTAGTGTGATTTATGTTCAAATCTCCTTTGCTCCATGATGTTAAAATTTTTCTAAATGCAAATAAGTTATATGGTAATGGGTATGCATCTAGAATATAAGGAAGATTATGCCTAGATATCTTCATGATCACTCAACTATCTACATCATCGTTCTCAAAAGTTTTTACTAATTCGGCATAGTATCAAGTAGTAAATTTTTTTGGTTGAATCCATAATGGTTTCTCTTTTGCCCATGGAATTAAATCATCGTTGAGAAAGGTAGATGTTAAAAGATGTAAAGGTGATGAGTGGCTAGTATAGGTTGTTGCTCTTCACTAGGTGCTTCTACAATATTGTACAATAGGAGGTCTCTCATATGTGGGTGAGGTAGACTTTGATGCCCGCTCACTACTTGCATGGCTAGCATGTGGCTCAACAGTAACCTCATATCTCTATGAGAGTCGGTTCACCAATGAGTCTTGTTGTGATTCTAATTGAGGTATTATATCAAAGACATCATTGTTAGGTAGTTATAAGGGAGATTCATCAACTAGGAGAAAACATAGTGCATTCTCTTCTTGTTTAGATAGGTAGTGCACAAATCAGACAATTGTGTTTCTAGAGCTAATCTATGCGAGTCTTTCTCCTTATGAACTTCTTTTATCTATGCGAAAGAAGATTTGGTAGAAATAATATGAGCAAAAAGTTTGTGTAAACTAGGTTCGAGGTCAAATTTCGAACATCGATGATAATTAGGAATAGATGAACCACCATCCCTAGTGCTTGTGATTGTGGTTGTATTTCCAAGTTCTTTTTGTGATACATGGAATGATTCTTGAAATATGGAAAGATGAATTTGTACAAGTCCTATAGAGGACACAAAGGAGGAAAAAATAGGATAATTTTGAGAAATAGGTTGCATATGGATAATGGGTGATGATAGAGATGCAAGAAGCATGGGCATTACAATGGGTGGCAATAATTATGAGATGGTGAAGGGTGGGATGAATGTGTGTATGCATGTGTGTCATTGCATGTCATGGCAAGGTGCACGTGCATGATGGTGGTATGAGTTGAAATATTAAAATCATGAAGTGATAATACTAAAGATGACAATTGGCAAGGCACATATGGAAGTGCATACATGGAAATAGGTATGAGTATACTTCTAGTGGTGGAGAGTGGTAAAACTTCATTCCAAACTTCGGTATTCATCAAGATATCTACATCAACACTAAAAATTGTGGGACTTTCTTGAAGCCTCCGTAGGGTCCTCCTTTAGAGTGTGAAGAATGTGGGAATCATCCATTGTCCTACAGTCAAGTAACTCCATATCATATTCAAGATCAAGTGGGATAATCTTCTGAGGCCTACTAGAGTGGATGTAGCCATGGCGGCACGATCGACCTTAGATGGTTCAACACAAATGCCCATTATAATGTTGGGAATGGTGTCCATATGAAATTTTATGTCCCTAAGTGATTCTAGTGGAAAGACAGGGAAAGATGGTCGATTGACAATCACTACACTTTACTTCTTGGGGGTTAACAACTCCTCTTCTTTTGAGTCATCTTCCAAGAAAAATCTGAGCTATCTAGTGGCCTCCAATCTAGATCGGCATTTTTGTGTGTGATGGGGTGTCACATTGAAGGTTCCCAAAGGTTATCACATGTTGGCATGGTAGATGATGATACCAATGGATTGAAGCATTTTCTTATTCTTCTCTCAATTAAGATGGCGGTTATGTTGAGCTCTAAGTTATGGGAAAGCTAAGCCCCCTCATCCTAGTTTCATGTGCCAATTGTGTCACCTTGGGTGTCTTCTTTGTTTTCATGAAAGGGATCAATTCATTAATGGTGTAAGTTAGACGTGACATCCTCCTCGAGAACCCTACAAATAATTCGTGTCAATACTTGTGTGCCACACAAAATTCCTTACTTCTTCCATTTAGCATGCGACTTCAATAGATGATTGAGAGTCCATGGAGCCATGTTGATTGTTTTGGCTTGCGGGTTATTTACAACATACTTAATAAATATAAGATCTATTTGAAAGATATTGTATAACTATCCTTTTTGTCAAAATCAAAATGTTGATGTGAGAGAGCAAAAAAAAAATTCTCATTTTGGGAGGAAGCCTCTGTGCCTTCAAATCCAAATTAGTGAACACAGATTGAGTACCATGTTTTTTCAGTAAGGAGGCTATCAATAGTAACACCATGTTCAATTTTAAGAAATTTCCAAATTGTGGCCTTAGAGATTGTGAATTGTTGTTTGCCATTGAGAGAGTTGGTAAGTATCACAAAAGATTTCTCATCCAACATATGCATGGAGTTCATGAATTCAATGCATTTGGAAAAATTCAGATGAATTACATTATAGCCTTGATATTGGGTGTCTACTGTAGGACTTTGAAATTCTTGTGACATGAAGTAAATGGGACAAAAGCTCCTTGGTGTGGTTCTAGAACTAATGTCTTGTGGCTGTTGATGATTAGTTACTTTGGAAATGTGGTGGAATGAAAATCCAGAGTTGACAAGATGAGCTATCCATGATAAGTTGTTGGTTTAGCTCAAAGAAACATTCATCATACATAATCCTCATTGTTGCTCTTAGTATTAGCGTGGAAACCTAAGAAACAAAGAACTTGAATTGATCGAGATTGGGACAGAACATGATTATGTTCTTCCTTGATTTTTTCTTGCCTATCAAGATTCTTTATGAATCCATTGTTGAGAAGGCATTTGACAAGAACGAATAGAGCAGTCTCTATTGGTGAAATGTAAGGATAATTATGGTACACTCACGAGGTGGATTGACATTTTTTGCCTTTGGTTTCTTATCCTTAAGCACTTCCACATAGGATAGCATTTTTCTGGAGGCTTAGGTCTCCAAATTACCTTGGTCTTTGATAAGTATTAAGGAGTGTACTTCTTAGTAATCACTCTTTGTCTCTTATATGGGTGACTAGATTGATGAGTAGTAGAGTTATTTTGAATAGAATTCTTTTTTGAACTTTTATGACCTGAATCAAGGTATACATGAACACAAGATTTAGGAACTAAAATATGTGTGCATCTTCTTTGTGCTACAACTATCACAATAGGCACCCATTGGTGAGTAATATCTATGTCTTCAGATTGTACCATTGGATCGGTCCACCCGATGTTCATTTTTGGAACATATGTGAAAGATTTTCTACCTTTTTTGTGGGTACTCGGGAGCCTTTTACACAAGTCTTTTTGTGGTTGATAGAGTTTTCTTCTGACATAATTTCCTATACTAAATGATATACAAATGGACATATGTATAAAACATATACATGCTCTCAGATATGTGTGCTTGCATTCATGCACATGAAACTCAGAATTTCAAAAAACTAGTTGCACTTTACAAAAAACTAGCTGAACTTTATAAAAAAGTAATGATATGGAAATTTTCACATTGGGTAGAAAAAGTTTCATCATTTTTCATGAGGAAGGCTTTAAAAATTGAGAAAACAAAAAAAAAAATCTTTGAAGTTATTTTTTAAAAAACCATCTATTTATTGCAATATATATTCAAGGACCAGTTATGAAATATCTATCTACAAAATGAAGAATAATTCATTCTCTTATGCCTCAACTTTTTGGGCATTCTCTTATGCCTCAACTTAGGATGTGTCATATCTTAGAAGTAAGCTTGACAATTTTATGATATATGGGAAGTGTTGGAAATTCTTTTTATTTTTTTTTTTTTCTTACTTATCTAGAGATCTGTTATTGGCTCATTTTGAAAGAATTTTACATCTATAAACATTTGCACGATCTTTTGTTGTCCCAATCTACATTTTCTTGCAAAGATTGACATCATGAACTATTGGTTTGGAGAAAGCCATACTTTCTATTTATATCACGTTTTCCTTTAATAACTGAGTTCAATTGAAGAATAAATTCTTTTTGTTTCTATGATATTCTTCATTTGTGAACCTTCAGTGTACACAGTGTGCATCAAATTGAAATTAGTATCCCTTCAAGGATATATACTTTAGATGTACCTCATAATAAATCTGAGTGGATCTCTATTATAGATGCTTTTCAACCATAGTATTACACCATAATTTCTCCATCTTGCCACTGATAACTTCAAAGCAAAGTGAAAAAAGTTGAAGCGACAATAAATATTTTGAATCAAAACTAATGCAAGAAATAGTTTTTGCAATTTTGTTTTTTGTATGATTATATTACAAATGCAAACAATAGACTCTAAGTCCAAATTTAGAATAATTTCAACAATAGAAACCATAAGTTACACATTGATATGCATTCCAAAATTGGATTGAGAAAGAAGAAATCAAGAAGTTGGAATCTTACTCCCCCTCCTTATCCAAGTAAAATTTCCATTTTGTAAGAGTCATGCATGGACCCATGAAATAATAATGTCTAATTCGGACTTATTATATGGAGCTTATATGCATTTTTAAGCATATTCATACTTTCATGAATATGAGGGTTTCTCCATGTAGTTTATACAATTATTTTATTTATTATCATCATTTTACATTTTTCACTATTTATTAGATGTCGTTCTCTTTGTCTTACATATAATTTTCACCTTTTCTTCTTTTTCTATAGTAGCTTCATTTGTTACACAGTCTTATTTATCATGGATGATGACCTTAATCTCCATTATTCCTTTAATATTACTTACCTTGGATATTTCTTTGCTGGTATTTCAGTTAATATCCATATTTAATTCATTTTCTTTTATTTTTTGAGATTTGTATTGCATAAGTTCTTCTTCTCTTGCCTTTGGATCTTCTTTGAAGTTTTTTAATGGTTCTTCACTCTTGTGCTTCTTCTTGGTGTCTAGATCAATGTTTTTCCTCCTTTTTTTTTTTTTATTAAAGTCACTTCTTTGGTACCTACCTTTTCTTATAAGGAATAACATGCCTTTGTGCTTTTTGCTTCACTCTCTATACTTATGAGTCTCTTGAAAATGGATCTTCTTGGCTCTTGTTAGATAATTTCTTCAGTTATAGGATCCTAAAAAGTCTTTAGCTGACATCCTCTTATATAATCCAAATATGCATATTTTCTATCTTGCAAAAATTGGATAGATTCATTTGTGGATATTATATGGATTACCAATGGCCTCTACTCTTGTTTTGTTAGATTCTTGTCATTTTCCTTCAACGTATAGAAAATGAAAAAAGCACATTTGTTCAAGACCTTTTTCATGGATGTGAGCATCATAGTAAGCCTTTTGATTCCTTCTACCACATGTACTCGCATTACACCTCTTCAAGGTTGTGAAGTTCTTCTACTTCATTTGGTATCTTATGAGATATCCATTGTAAACAACGAGTTGTAAGAAGCGAGAACTATGTTAATAAATGAGAATCATAAGTCAAAAAACAAGAAAATTATGTCTCATTTTTCAAAACCCTTTATGTCATTTTACATATATTTCAAAAATCAACCGAAAATATGTGAATTTTTTATATTTCTGTTGGTTTTTTTAAAGTTTGGACCTCAAAATGTGCGGAAAATTTTGATCTATGTAACATTGAAATTTCTAGAATCTATATGAAAAATATAATAGTGATTAAAAATTGCATACAAAAGATAAACATTGAACGTATATTCAAAGGAGGATTTCGGATAGTGAATCAAAAATGCTACAAAACATTATTCCATTATGCAAACTCCTTTGGAGCATTTTTATAGGTAGCAAAAATGTAGTAGATTTAAGATCAAGCCACAAATTTCTTCATCTATGTCTACAGCTTGAGATTGTTGCGACTTCTCTTCTTCTTCTTTTTCTTCTTCTTCTTCTTCTCTCTCTCTCTCTCTCTCTCTCTCTCTCTCTCTCTCTCTCTCTCTTATGCTCCTGGATAATCTAACTCTCTCGTGCTAAACTTTTGTTTTCCTCTCATTCCAAATGCTTTTTCTTTCTCTCAAATACTTTGTCTTCTTGAATAAAGACTACACTTCCTCAAGTATGCACATTTGTTTTTTTGATAGAAGCACTTTAAATTAATAAAAATACCACGCTCACTTTAAAATTGTGAGTGGGTGTGTGCATATTTCCATGATTTTTGAGAAATCCTTGAGGGATTTTTGAAATGGTGCTAATTCATTGTAGGATTATTATTGGCACAATAATAGAGAGAGATACTCACAAGCACATACATAAATGCACACATGTTTGACAAAAAGATAAGTTTGAGATAATGAAGCACTAACGAATGAGAGAGAAAGAGGGAGGGTCACAAGCACATACAGAAATGCACAGATTTTTGAAAAAAAGATGAGTTCGAGATAAATAAATCACGACCAAATGAGAGAGAGAGAGAGAAAGAGAGTTCACATGGACACACAAAAAGCACACATAAGTATCCGATGTCTTTTGGGTTAGAGCATAAGGAGTTGGAAAGTCAATGTGAAGATCGTACTTCCATGGGAATTCACCATGGCAAGTATAAGCATAAGGTAGTTACAATAATGGGATAAGTGTCATTTGGATATTTTTGAATTTGAAACAATCCCTCATGGTCTCATAAAAATTCATGTTTTTCACGTTGTTGACTAATTAATACCACCTCCATCACTCAGCTTTTACTTACAAAATCAAACTCTTCTCTCTCTCTCTCTCTCTCTCTCTCTCTCTCTCTCTCTCTATATATATATATATATATATATATATATATATATATATAATGCTTGTAATGAGAAGTGCTTCATAGACTACTTCGTTTGAATGAGAAATCAGACTGTTTCTTGCATTACGCGAACTCGTGGATTCCCCCATCTCGTCGAACTTTTCCAACGCGAGGATCTGATTGACTTGGATATGTCGCGAAACAAGGTGGAAAGAAAATATCACGTAAAGGTATTCATGTCATGTTTGATAGAAACGTGGAGCATTGGACATCATCAAAAAAGCTCCAATGAATCCTATCATTTTTATACTTTTCAACTCATAATGAAGACACACACACACATATATATATATATTACAAGAATGTAGGAGAGCTACCTTTTATATATATATATATATATATATATATATATATATATATATATATATATATATATATATATATATATATATATATTACAAGAATGTAGGAGAGCTACCTTATATATATATATATATATATATATATATATATATATATATATATATATATATATATATATAAACGTTCTACGAGAATTTACGAGAGCAGCTAGCTACTCAAGATGGAGTTCTCACCTCTCTTGGTTGGGGGCATGGGTTCAACCTCCACCATCCACTGTGCTTTTAGGACATTCTTCGCCAGTTAATGTGATGAGAAGGAAAACCAGCCTCTTTCGAGAGGTATGGGATGCTCCGTGAATTCATTGAAACCAATGCTCTATGTAGCCTTAGAGCGATCCTCTCCTAGTTTTCGCCTTTAGGACACCGTTCGACTTTGTATTCTAATAGATGTTATGCATGCAACTCTTTGCTTGTGTGGGATTGGGGTGGGTTTCATGGGTGCTATGCTCTTCATTGTACTTTCAAATTAATTCAAGCTACCAAGAAGAGTAAATCTCAAAGATCAAACTTCCTTTTAAAAAAGTGAAAAAAAAAACTATTCATAAGGATCAAAAGAAGATCAATTTTTAAACAAATAATTAAACACACGTGCATACATATATGTGATGATATAATCCATAAGCATGAATAAACACACACAGACGAGTGTATTCATATGCATAGAGAGATAGAAATATTTATTTATACAGATAGATGAGATTAAAAAAATGTTTACAAATGCTCTTTGGTGTGTTGTTTCTGTATATGCACAGCCACTCAAAAACTTGTTCCTGTTCTGCATGGATATGTCTACATGTTAGTCTGATCTTGCAGCACAAGTAGTTTCTTTTATCTGGTTTCACAACATGAGAAGGAAGAGAAAGAAGAGGAGTGTTATTAATAAGCAAAGAAAAGTCTTCTGATGGTTTATTAATATGCATCATGTGATCATTATAATATGAAAATTATCAACAAAATTAGATTTGTTGAGCTTTCACTTATGATTCATATTATATCAAATATGAAATCAATATTTGGACACAATATTTTCTTGTGTTTCTCATTTCATGAACAGAGTGTCTCCTTGCATATGTGTGAACCATACACCTGACAATCAAATGCTTTGACTGTTGAATCTGTAGAGTGGAACTTTAAATCTCTTGATGGAAATATCATAAACGATGACTTTGTTGAAATGGAACGATCAAACGACATGGCTTGAACTTTCAAGATTTGAATATAAAGTTTTTGGTCCAACACTTCATAACGTCTATTTCAATACATAAGCTATTAATTTATCAATTGTATGACTACAAAGAACCCTTGTTGAAAGGGTGAACCTCAAGTTTGACTGAGAAGCCAGAACTTTTTAGCGAAGTGAAAAATCACAGAGATTTGTGGGCTGGATGGAGAATTGTTTGCCTACATGCGAGAACGAAACTTGAATTTCATTAATGAGAATTAATTCATTAATTTTTTCTCCATTTCTCTGAAGTAGGAATACATTAAAAAAACATATATCAGTCATGTATGTATCTATCAAATATTAGAATTAAAAGTTTGATATACTTAAAATAAGTAGTCCTTGCACAATTACGAGATCGTGGTGGAGTTCCCTTTGATTGATCATAATGTGATTGTGTAGCAAATAAAGGTACTAGATATTAATAATCTGATTATTTACATATATACACATTCGCATGTACACATTTACACATACACACATATTCACATATAAACAAATACACATTCTGACATATAAATGCACATACAAAACTATAAATGTATGATGTGTGTATGTATGTATGTATGTATGTATGTATGTATATGTGGCTGTGTATGTGTGTGTATGTGTATGTGTGCATGTATGTGTATGTGTGTGTATGTGTATGTGTATGTATCTATATGTGTATGTGTATGTATGTGTATGGCTGTATGTGTGTGTATGTGTATGTGTGTGTATCTATATGTGTGGGTATGTGTATGTGTGTGTATGTACGCATGTTTATAAATTTGTATGTATTTATTATGTATGTGTCTTTATGCATGTAGTATGTGTAAGTGTACGTATGCGTGTATATATGTGTATGTGTATGTTTGTGTGTTATGTATGTGTGTGTATGCATGTGTCTAGGAGTATGTGTATTTGTGTGTATGCGTGTATGTGTGTATGTATATGTTTGGGTATGTGTATGTGTCTATGTGTATATGAGGCCAGAACTTTTCAAGGAAGTGGCAAATTAGAGAGATTTGTGGGCTGGATGGAGAAATATTGATTGCCTACATGCAAGAAAGAGACTTTAATTTCATTAACAAGATTTTAATTATTTTTTTCTCTATTTCTTTGAAGTAGGAAAACACAGGTTTCTTGGTTACATAGATAGATTAAGAGAATACTATGATATAGGCTTCCATATTAAATCAAACATTTTATTTGTAGCATATGGAGACAAGGAAAGGGACCCGCTTGAAATAACTAGGCTAATAGATGGACTTCTTGTCCCTTCTTATCCTTCCTTGTCATCAATTCGGTTTCAAGATTTCTTTTAGCAAATATGTACCTAAATTCAAATAAAATCCTCTTATTATACACCTTCTAGTTGGATCTAAGACGTAGAGAAACCTCTATAAAACACCAATTATGTAGATTGGTAGATTCATAAAGACCTTCAATAACAAGTGACTAATAGCATGAAAGTTCATAACATGTTGATGAACATGAACAATCCATATCTAACTAGAAATTTATGAATCTTCTGAGCTTGTTCTATGGCATTCTCGTGTTTGCTTCCATATTTGGGAAATATAGACTATAAACCTGGTATATAATTTATAAGTTCAAAATATTTTCAATATTGAATTTCTTTGAAGCCTTGGGTAAACAGCGGAAAATTGAATGTACACTGGAAAGCCACTTTCATGTGTAATGTAAATGGAAAGCCTCTTTCATGTGTCATGGGATTTATATACATTGGCCTTTAGGAAGAACAAGTCTTGTTTTTTTCTTTTTTTTTATATTATTTTCTTCCTTCTTGAAGTTCAACAATATATGTGAGAAATGAATATTCCCTTATGAACCCCTTCTTCTAGCTCCATGTATCACAACCACTTTGACTTCACTCTATATATTAATACCACCTTAGCTGTCCTATTTAACGTTTCACTTGGAGTCACTTTTCTTCTGGCTCGTGCATGACAAGCTTAAAAGAAAATGCTCCCCTCCCCCTAAAGAGCACGAAAAGGTTATAAACCTTCTTTGTAACTCTCTCTAACTTTCTTTTTGTCCTTTTCAAAATGAAGTTCTATCGTTCTTTCTTGTAAGCTTTTCTCTATAAGTAATTTAAAACACACTTATTTATAAGAAAAACAAAGAATAAACAGTTTCACCTGGAGTCAATTTTCTTCTAGCTCCATATATTAATATTAGCTAAGCTTTGCTGCAACTTTAAATTTGTATCAAGAAGTAAGCTTGTGTATCAATTCATGGATTTCTTCATGCAGAGATCTCTACAAGAGGATTGCCAATCAAAGGAATAAAGAAAGTTGAGGTAGAAAACTTCCAAAGAGCAAAGAAACTTTGGAACAAATGGTTTTGCTTGTGGAAGCACATTAAGAGCCAATCCAAAAAATAGTGGATCAAATTCAAGGACATCGATCCAGCTAGGAGGATTGACTTCAAAGGGTGCTTCCTTTTGAAACACAAAATAAAATTTGAAGATAACTCAAACGTACACCTATGAAGCTCTTTCAAAAATCTGGAAGGAGAGATGTGTGGCCAACTTTGGAAGACCCCCTAAAGAATGTTCTCTAGAGAATTTTTTGTTTACCCTTGGTAAAAGAATTAGAAATTTCTCCGTCATTTAGACACCATAGAGTGTTTGTTCTAGAAAGCAATAAGCTGAAAGAAATGGATCCCTAATGAAGGGACCAAGAAAGTCATCAGCCTTCTTTGTACTTCTCTCTAGTTTCATGTATTGTTGTTCTCTTTTTTAATTTAACGATTCTTAAAGAAAACACCCAATCAACTAGAAGCAAGCTGATCTATTGGGCAAAGTTATAGATCTCTAGAACACCATCGAAGCCAAGGTGATTTTGAAGATTTGGAAAGCAAAATATGCCAAAAACTTCAACATGATGCCTAAGGAGTGGTCAATCAGGAAAACATTACATTTTGTAGGTCCAATGATTAGAAATCTCAAGAATGACCTGCTCTTTAGGCACAAAAAGGTTTTATTAATGCAAAGAGACAAGCTTAGAAGAAAATGGATCCTTCATAAAGAGGACAAAAGGCTTATAATCTAGCTTTGTATCTCCCTCTAATTATCTTGAGTTTTCCTCTATTTACTATACTTTACGGCCATTTTGTTAGAATTATTAGAAAAATTAAGTGTATTCTTCTGATCTTGCAAGATATGGTAATAATGATTATGATTAAGCTCATGCTTTTGTAGGTTATACTTGTGTTTATAGTTATGGCATTGTTTTAAGGATTTGTATGTCTTTATGGATATAGATGTAAAATATTGAGTAAAAGTATTTTCTTAGGCCCATGTAAATTGTAGAATCAAATGTATATGTGTAGAAGTATATGTAGAAGTTTTTACATGTTGAATGTATATTTTAGCTTTATGATGATATGTGGGAAATATTCACAAAATTTTCAAGTTTCTAATGTAAAAGTGCAAAAAGGGGTTAGTAGGAATATGTTTTTTGTTCAAATAACTTTTGCATAGAGAGTTGCTATAAAAAGATCCAGATGAAAGCGCAAAGAGATTTTTTCTTTTAAAAGTATTGATGAGTTTATTGACACATATATCAAAACTGTTATTATGAAATTTATAAAAGGCCTTTCAACTTTTTTTTGGAGTGGTTTTGCGATGATAAATTCTGATTATATAAAAAAGAGGAGTACAAGAGATCTAGGGGGTGACACGTAGGCTCAAGAGCTTTTTTTGTTGATATATTTAGGTAGTGATGTGTGTTCACACTCTAGGATCGCCGGGGCACTTTTTTCCCTCTTTAGGAGGTTTTTTCCCCCTGGCTTGTATATACGCCTATTGCCCTAATGTGCTACTTATCTTTGTACATTCTCTACTAATACATTCAGTCTTGTGTGTTGTGCTCCAAGCTTCTTCTTCTTCCTTGTGTTGTTCGCATGCTTCGTCAGACGTCTAACTCCAACAATTGGTATCAGAGCAAGTCGCTGCTTCATCTAGGGCATCATCGACACTCCTCCAGTTGCAGTCTCAGATTTGCACGAAATTTGGTGAGCATACTCAGGGTGTTTCAGAGATCAAAACGGTTTCACTCTGTGTGCCGAAATTGCGATCTGAGCTCGTTTCGGTCTCCGAACGCACTATCGCAGTGCTTGTGCAGACTATTTCATCTTTTTATGCCAAAGGTATATACCTGTTTCGATTCGCCAGTATAAGCGTCTCGAAGTCTGCTACAGGTTTAGCAGAACTCGTCTGGGCAGTTCAGTTCAACTTTTTGAGATACAGACAATTTTCTGCATCAAGGTATTTTAGTCACCGGCCATGGCTCAAAGCAGTGATGTATTCCGTATGTTGGCTGTTGAGGATAAGTTGGATGGTACCAACTACCCATTATGGGCTTATATGATGCGACATGTATTGGTTGCAAAAGGACTGTGGAACATTGTGCAGGGTGTTGAAAGACGTCATGTTACACCTGCAACTACAGGTACTGCAAATACAGGTGCTGAAGCTGACGGAGATGGTGTCGAAGATGATATTCTGCAGATTCCTGTTCGTGCTGTTGTTTCTGTTGCACCTACTGTAGAGCAAATTCGTTGGGATGGTAGAGATGCTCAAGCACATGCATTGATAGCTTTGTCTGTCAAACGTGCTATTATTCCTCACATTCGCTCTTGCAGAACAACAAAGGATGCTTGGGATACACTTACCACATTGTACCAGGCTAGGAATGAGGCTCGTGTTGCTTACCTCCGAAAACAGTTAGAGAGTGAGCACATGAATGAAGGTGATTCTATGGACATTTTTCTAACAAAGATCAAAGACTTGAAGTAACAATTGATTTCTGCTGATGAGGTTATACCAGATAGCTCACTTGTGCAGACCGTTCTGAATGCTCTTCCTGATTCATATCAAAGTTTTGCTTCTACTCTTTGATTGATGATGAAAGGCAATCGAAATGCCTTGTCATTTGAGGAGTTAGTTTCTATTCTGTTACAGGAAGATCAGTCCAAGCAAAATAGGTCCATTATGCGTGTTGCAGATCAAGCTTTCCTGGCTAGTCAGAAGGGCAAAGGAAAATGGAGCTCTTCTACTAGTAAGCAGAAATCTGCAAATGCTGCACATTCAAAGAACCAGGATAAAGATGAGAAGAAATCAGAAAAGCAGAAATTATTTTGCAAGTATTGTAAAGGGAATGATCATATCATAAAGAACTGTCCAAAACTGGCTACAAAAGAGGCAAAGAAAAAGGAGGCTGGAATGGTTGTTGCAGAAGCCTCTACACCAAAAACAGAGTCTGCTAATCTTGTGCAGGAAGAAGAATGGGCGTTTACTACTGTTTGTAGTTTTTACCCATCTTCTCAGGAGCAGTGCATGTCTGCAGTGGACTCAGATGTTTGGTACTTTGATAGTGGGGCGACCAAACATATTACCTCGTAGCGCAGTTTCTTCTCTTCACTCGAGCCTGCCCCTACAAGGAATACTGTCACATGCGCCAACAACTCCTCTTATCCTGTTATGGGAGTTGGTAAGATCATTCTGACTACTGCTCATGGTAGTTCTTTCACCTTGTCAGTGTCATGGACAAAGGAAACCATCTTAAATCTCAGATTCCATGTGAATTCTATATCTCATGATTGGTTCAGAATCTGGGAAAACTAATGCTTTCATTGCATCCGGAACGTGCCAAAATCCTAAGATCGACTATCTTCTTGCTGGATTCTGACATCCAGAGACCATGCTTTGAGTCAATGACATCATGATGACATCATCAAGTCGCAACCGCCCTTGGGAACCGCCCTTGAAAACCTATATAAGGAGGGGTTGGCCACATTCATAATCAATACTTGCCAATACCAGTCTTGGGAGCTCAAGGAGTCGTGACCACCAAGTAAGTACTCTCCAAGTTCCAGTTCCTGTTCTTGTCTTGTTCCTTGTTCCAGTCCTGTCTAGTCTTGTATCCTGGACATCTAGTCTTGTCCTCTTGTAATCTCATAGTATGAGATCTTGTCGAGTTCTTTCTTGTATCTAGTCCATCTCCCAGAGGGGATTTCTTGTAATCCAGAGATCTTGTTCCATACTTACGATCCCGGGTTGTGGGATCTCCTGTATCATCTCTAGTTGAGTTATCTACACCTACGGTCCCGGATTCTGGGACTTCTTGTATCAGCTACATATTCCTGTGCTATTTTCCCTACGTGGGTATTTTTGTAATCAGAAGTATATTTCAGAAATCTTATATATTGTAGTCAGAGAGCACAATCTAGTGCTCCCCTGACATTTTGGCAAGACTAGCTTACATCCAAGACCAGTCATCATGGAGAATGCTTATGAACAGATTATAGCATCACTTCAGAGTCTCCGACAACAAGTCGAAGACCTAACTCATTGACAGACACAAATCGAGATGGGACATCCAGGGCATGTAGGTGCACTCCTCCAAGAATTACAAGAACAAATCGGGAGTCTTCAATCAAATCAAGGGAGTATGCAAGTAAATCAACAACCTAGTACATCCTTCATGAGGGAACCTAAGATCTGCATGCTAGAAAAGTTCGATGGTGATCGCAAAGTTTCGGGGATTCTTGCAACAAGTCAAATTGTACATTCGTATGCAACCTGATAGATGCCCTGATGATGCATCCAAGGTCGCTTTTATTGGAACCTTGCTCTACAGTCAAGCATTATCATGGTTCGCCCCAATCTTGGAGAAGGATACGGCCATACTTCATGACTATGAGGGGTTTCTTAGAGAGCTCATCGCCACATTTGGAGATGCAGACACGAGTCAAGTGGCAGAAATAAAACTTTGGAAGCTACGTCAGGTAACCGCCCTGCCTCTACCTACGCATCAGAATTTAGGCAGTTGATATGTGACCTCACTTGGCATGAAGATTATTTCATAAGCCAATTTAGATGGGGCTTAAGGGATGATGTGAAGGACCTTCTACTCACGATGTGAGAGGTGAAGACATTGAATGAATACATCAACCAAGCCATTCAATGTGATAATCGCCTTTTTGAAAGGAAACAAGAAAAACAAGTAGAAGGAAGACCTCCCCAATGGAAACCTTTCCAGTCTACTCCTAGAGATGAGTCTATGCCCGAACCTATGTAGATAGATGTAGCTAGGTTCCCGCCTCTAACACCACAAGAGAAACAAAGAAGGAGGGATAACAAGTTATGTCTATATTGTGGAAACCCTGGCCACATTGCAGTTAATTGTCCCAACAAGAGAACGAACTCCAAAGTCGCAGCCACCCTCGTAGAGCAAGGAAACGAGGAAGTCCAGTTGTAAAAGAGACCATACAGCTGGACCATGATATAAGAAAGGGTCTCATAATTCCATCCACACCCGTAGAAACATGTCTTGCCCCTGTCAAGTTAATCATGTCTAAGAAGACCCTTTCCCTTATAGCTCTGGTAGATTCAGGAGCGTCCTCATGTTTCATTGATGAAGGACTTGTTAAGAAACATGGAATTCCAGTACTTCGGAAAAACAGACCAGTGGTAGCTAAAGTAGTAGATGGACGGCCTCTAGCATCGAGGAATATAACCATGGAAACCATACCACTAAGAGTACTTGTGACCATGATTCACACATATGTTTCAATGTAATATCGAGTCCAGTAAATATGGTTATCATAGGAATGCCGTGGTTAAAGAAACATAATCCAGAAATTAATTGGGAGAATAATAAAATCACCCCTCGAGATATCCAGAAGAACCAAACATATGTCGGAGCCAAAACCTTCATACATGCAATAAGGAATGAACCGACATATATGATTTATGCCATAGCAGCTCAAGAATCCAGGAAAGATGATCCAGTGCAGCTACCCAATCAGTACAAAGGCTTTGAAGATGTTTTTGAAAAGAAGAATGCAGACATCCTTCCAAAGCATAGACCCTATGATTGTTCCATAGAACTTCAAGAGGGACCACAACCGCCCTTTGGACCAATCTATAGACTATCCTCAAAGGAACTTACAGAACTAAGCAAGAACATTGATGAGAATCTAGCGAAGGGGTTTATCAAACACTCAAAGTCTCCAGTAGGAGCTCCTATTTTATTTGTAAAGAAGAAGGATGGGACTCTCCGGATGTGTGTAGACTATCATGGATTGAATAAAGTCACTATAAAGAATAGATACCCTCTACCACTCATATCTGAGCTCTTGGAACGCCTTGGAAAAGCAAAATTCTTCACGAAGATTGACCTTTGGGGAGCTTACAACCTTGTCAGGATCAGAGAAGGAGACAAATGGAAGACAGCATTTCGGACAAGGTATGGCCATTTTGAATATGTAGTTATGCCATTTGGTCTCACAAATGCTCCAGCTGTCTTCCAACATATGATGAATGATATCTTTCGAGAATATTTAGATGACTTTGTTGTAATATACCTTGACAACATCTTGATATTTTCCAAAAATCTAGAGGATCATGAATGTCATGTAAAGATAGTCCTAGAATTGTGTATGCATAGTTGTTTTGTTGCTTTCTATTATTTTGATTCTTCAATCTACAATCAAGTTCAAAGTGATGAGGTTTACCACAATTCCAACATCCCTTAGTGTCATTGACTAAATCATTAATTCTTTGGAAATCCCCATGGCCTCTTTGGCTCCTACTACCTAGAAATTGTTCTCTACCTCCGACACTGGTTTGTTGTTGAGCTTGCTCCTAGTTACTATTTCCTCTTCCACTCTTGAAGCCTCTACCTTAGCCTCTTCCTTTGCCAGAGTAGAATACCTACTCAAAAACAGATTTTCCTTGGGAGTTTGAGTCTTTACCAAGATTCTTTTCTTTAATTATCAACATGGATACAAGATCAGCAAAAGGTGAAATATTCTCCCTATTTTGAATAGAATTTTGAACTCCTTATGTGCAGATCCTAAACCATGAAGGCACACTTCAACTTTATCACCTTCATCTACATTGATGCCAATAGATGCAAGAGACTCACATACGCTTTAGATTTTTATAGTGTAGTCACTTACTGACATTCTCTTTTTCTCCAATGTATGCATCTCATTCTTGACTTAGAAGTTCTATGCCTTTGTATTGGTCTCATACAATGTGAAAAGAATGGTCCAAGCCTCTCCTAGAGTTTTGGCATCTTGTACGTGACCAATCATGCTATATTGTATGCTAATAGATAAACAATACATCATATTTTGTGCTCCTTGATTCCACTTTTTGTATGCTCTTAATTGGTCCACAAACTGATTCCCCTCTTATGATTGTAGAACATTTTCATTGTCTCCTTCAATGTACTTCTAGTAGCCTTTTTCCCATCAAGAAATTCATCATTGCACATCCCCAAGCATCAAAGTTGCCCTTGTCCAATTTATTGCTCATAATTTGACTCATTCCATCAGCATTTTCCCTTTCTATAAGAATTCAAAATACTCCATTAGAATGCCTGAACACTATCACACTTTGAATTGAAAGTTTCATCTTGGAAAAAAATAGTTTTCTTGTATCAATAGTACACAAAGTCACTTGAAATTTTGGGATCTCAAATATTTGAGAGATGTTCAACAAAATGAAAGTTATAGTTTTAGAATTTTACCTATTTTTTTATGGGCCCCACCTTGCATGCTCAAAATGGAGGTTAAGATGGCATGAAAACTATTGAGCACCAAATTTCATAACAATCTAAGATCATTTGAGAAGAGTTTGTTTTCCATGCCTTCTCACATACTCTTCATTGTTGGCCTTCTCCACGAGCTCTCTATGACCACACTGGCTATAATACGTTTTCAAGAGAAAAGAGATAAGTAAGATATCTCTCACACACTCTCATATACAAAGAGAGGAGCACACATAGATTGAGGCAAGGAAGAATGATGTTCTAGTTCTTCTTCTTCTTCTATTGCATAAAGAGAATATAAAATAAATGACATAATACAACAATACAAGCATTACAATATATAGAGAACAGTAAATAAAGAAAACCCTAATGTCTATGAATGAATGAGTTGGAAAGAAAACAAATATGCCATCATTGTAGGTACATATGAACTAGCTAAAAGTGTCCCTCACATATATTTCCATAACCACTACATGTTAGAGAGATGACCAAGTGGTACATATCATCCTCGATCATCACATGTTGAACTTCATATCCCAATAGATGTTAGTGCAAGGAAAGAAAAAAAAACATGCAAAAGAAAATATTTGAATACAAAAGCAAGAATAACAAGGGCATTCATGCTAGAGGGCTTTCTTTGTCCATACTTATGTTGATGACACATTCATGTGGTCAAGCATTTAGGGACTCGAATCAACTTGAACTAGGACATTACTCTTTAGAGATTATGAACAGGAATATGTGAATCCAACAATCCTCTATCTTGATGAATTAAGTTTATTTCAATAATGAAGATGTAAATCCATCATATGTGGCTAATTTTTACAATTTGTACATGAAGCTTGGGGGATGTGTAGAGCATTTGTATAGCTGTATTTTTTAGGACAAAAATGTTTTCCACGAGGGGAAGAATGTCACAAAGGAAGCTTGAGGTTCCGACAAGTTGAGACAGACATGAGATCGGACATCATTTGGCCATTCAAGTATTGGGCAGAAGTCTCGAGAGTAGACTTAAGCAAAGGTGCTTATGATCTCCAGACAAGCAAAGGTGCTTGGCCTAGTGGTTAAGTCACATGGATGAGAAGGAAGAAGTCTTGGGTTCAAATCCTACGAGAGACATGGGAGAGTGTTTTCCCCAAAGAGCTCCAAAGCCTTCTAGAAGCATCCACTTGAGTTAACTAGAGTTAACTAGGACACTTGGCACACATGTAGCTACATGGCCGACACTTGGATGGTTAGTATCCACTTACCATAGTGGGTAGACCCTTGGAGAGAGCTATATAGAGGCATATGGTTGGGAGGAAAAAGAGACTCGTCTATCTATGTACATCATGTAATGCTTTAGATTGTATTTGGTTTCTTATTAAGGCAATCAAAAAAGTTGACACAGAGAACATCCGAAGCACAAAGAAGCTATGGAACAAAGGATTTAGTAAATGGAAACATACCTCGAACCATGAAAGAGGTCATTGGATAAGATTAAAGGACATAGACCCTATGAGGAGAGTTGACTATGATGATTGGTGCCTTCTCAAACATAGAATCAACTCTTCAGATAACTCAAAGAGTCATCTCCTTCTCACAAATGACCCACCCCAAATTTAAGGGTTAAGATGGATAATAAATTGGGAAAAACTCTTAGTATCCATAAGCATCTTGACTTGTATATCTCCCTTCATAGTATATGTTGTCTGAACTATTCTAGAATGAGATGGAAACTTATGGCATCCTCTCATTGAGAACAAAAATTCACTTCTTATGTATCAGCAAGATGTGTACAAGCAATTATATTTTCAAAAAGTAACTAGATGGACACAATGTGGAAGCATTAGAAAACGAAATTAAGGTGATCAATACAACTTTGTAAGCCCTAATATCCTTGTACAGAAAATCTTATATGGGAAATGAAATGACACTTCACGTGAATGTTGTGAGATATACTCAATACTCTAACCTCAAGTGAATAGAAATGATCTATGGTGCTCTAAGCTATAAGGCCCCTAGTATGAAGAGAAGCCATTGTGAGAGCCCCAACCCTAACTTCCAAATTAGATGAGGTCTATGTGTGACCATTGATGGTAACAGATGATCTTTGCGAGCTTATCTATTAGGTTAGGTAGGGTGTAAACTTTCCGGCCATTGGGTTGCCATACGCACCCTATGTACCAAATTTGGTTGCACATATTTTTTTTCCATATTTTCTAGAGGGCTTCATTGCTAACGGCATTCAACAATGGTAAAGAGCAGCTGATTGCTTTGCCAAGTAAACACATAGGATAGGAGAAGAAAAGGTGACCCAATTCTTCTCTACCACACTTGCATCACCTACACCATGGGGGTGCACCATAAACTTTGTTATCTTTGACATTGCTTCATTTTCTCTTGTGAAGAATTTTTTACATAAGAACAACTTTTTTATTCTCTATAAGAGGATGCCATAGGTCCTTGAACTTAAAATCCCATCTAACTGAAGTCCAATCCAGGCACAACTTCCTCTTTAGAGGACTATGATAATGGAAAGTCTTCTAGATATTTAGATTCTTTTTCATTTTGCTACCATTGGACCATGTCAATCCTTTCACTCATGAGGGATCCTAGCCTTCTAGTACAGTGGAGCCAATGATTGAGATTTCACTATTTAGATTGTCTTCTTTACTGGTTGTGTAGCATTCATGGTTTTCTTCTTTGCTTGTGACATAACCTTCTAGAGCTTTGTCTTCCTTAAAGTTCTCCTCCTAGTCAAACCCCAAAGATAGTCCAAAAGATTAATTTCTTTCTCCAATCTGCTTCCATTCTCATTTGCCTTCTCATTTTGGTTTCCACCTCAAATGATGGGCCTTATTCTAGGCCCTTTTTAGGAATTCTCATTTTCCTTATCCTAAATTTTCTAAAGCCTTCAGAGTTTGGATCCACAAGTTGCATTCACCTATTTTGTGTGGATGAGGTCACTATCTTTTCCGATCTTCATTGGTTCCTCAACAACCTTCAGATCATCCTCTAACGGAGGCCTTTTTTTCTTTGTGCCTCCTTCTCTAGTAGACACTCCTCAATTCTATGGTCTTGAACTCCATAGTGGAAGAACGCATTCAACAAGTTCTTATTAAAAAAATTTTGGTCCAATGTGGTTCTTGTTGGGGAATTTCTCTCCTATTCGCAGTGGAAAGTTTAGAAGACGTTCTCAGGATCTAGACTTTTGCCAACAGCTGAACCTTCAAATGACAACTGGTACCAATTGAAAAATGCAATGAACTTGAAACTTTGGTCACTCAAACTAGACACCTACAGATTTCAAATGAGCTATCAAAAACTCAATTTGGAGTAGATTTGGTTTGGCAACTCTTTGATTCAAAATAAGCTACCTGTTCACTCAGTTAGGCTGAAAACTAGACTTCACTAAAACCTGAATAACTCACAGAGCATAAAGAATTTGATAAAACTGTTCTAGATAGAGGAAGTACTCGAGATAAGCTTTCCAATGAATGTTTAAACACTAAAGTTGGATACATATATTGAGAGATATGACTCTCACAAATAGACTACCCAAAAATGGGTATGGGGTTGGACATACTCTATGAGAGTGAACTGAACGAAATGACTCAAACCAAATGAACTAGCTACAAGGGGACTTCCATGCCTTCTTCCTCTATTCTTGAGTGTCATCCTTTGCCTCTTTTATAGCCAAGTGACCAAAAACTCTCATGATGAGTTTGAGAGCTCTTCTCCATAACTTCTCCACTACTTTGGACAGCCACTCCTCTTACAGTTCTGTTTTTGGATTTGATTCTCTTTTGATTGATTCTCTTTTGGCCTCCACTACTTGCTGAAGTAAATGCTTCCATTTTTCATTTTTGTATTTTCCTTCTACTTGAAGAAAATCCTTTTTGCAAAAATATATACGACCTTACTTCTTTATTTTTAACACTCCCCCTCAAGCTCACATGTGAGCTTGCACATTCAGCCATATCCTGCAAGTTGATGTCATCCTTGAACCTCTTTAGAGCATCTAAGGACTTTGTAAACATGTCTGCATCCTGGTCATTAGTTCCAATGAACTTTATATCCACATCCTTGCTCAAAACTTTTTCTCGAACATAATGATAATGCACTTCTAGGTGCTTGCTTCGTGCATGAAACATTGGATTGTTTGTCAAGTGAATGCTTGACATGTTATCACCATAAATTGGAATGGTCTCCACCTGCACATCAAGATCATCCAAGAGCTTCTTAATCCACATAGCTTCACAAGTTGCAAAGGCTAATCCTCTATATTCACTTTCTATCGATGATAGTGCAACAGTAGGTTACTTCTTCGAGCTCCATGTGATAGGTTTGCTACCTATCATGAACACATAACCTCAAGTGGATCTTCTATCTTCCTTCGAACCAGCCCAATCAGCATCATTGAAGCCTTTTACTTGCAATTTTTCATCATATCTATAAAACAAGGCATGATTGACTGTGTGCTTCACATATCTTAACACTCGTTTCGCTGAATTTAAATGTTCACTTCTTGCAGCTTGCATAAATTGAGAAAGAACTCCAACAATATAACACAAATCTGGTCTTGTTATGGTAGCATAGATCAATGAACCTATAATACTCCTGTATGTAGTTACATCATGTAACTTCTCTCCATCATTTGAGCATAGCTTTACATTTGTGTCCATAGGTTGAGTGAGTGGTTTGCATTCACTCATTCCAAATCTGAAAAGCATTTTTTATGTCAAGTTGGTTGAGGAAAGAATTTTTTATGTCAGGTTGGTATAATGGCCATCTCCTTGCTGCACTCACTGCAATCAAGGTTCTAATTGTTCCCATCTTTGCAACCAGGCTGAAAGTCTCTTCATAGTCGATGTCGTGAGTTTGCTTGAATCCTTTTGCTACTAGTCTAGCTTTATGCCTAGCTTCAGCCTTTGGAACTAGCTCCCATGTGTGATTGTCCTTGAGAGCTTTCACATCTTCTTGCATAGCTTCTTGCCATTCTTTTTGTGTACATGCTTCTTCATATGCATCCGGTTCTTTGTCGTTGACCACCTGTGTCATATATGCAAAATTCTTTGCAATAAAACTATCATAGCTCAGCCTTTGAATTGGATACCTTGCTCTCGAAGACCTCCTTTCATTTTCTTTTGAATATTGCTTCTTCAACCGGTTCAACTTTACCTTTGGTGTGATCACCTCTTCATACTCTTCTTCACTTGCATTTGAATCACTATTTTGGGCAGCACTTTCAGCTTTAGATCTTTCATAACATGATGTTGGTGATGAGGAATGACTCCTTAGTCTCCCCTTCCATGTTGAGCTTTCTACATGTGATGTAGAAGCTTCTGGACCTGACATTTGAGTGCTTGTTTGCTGAAATTCTTCTTGGATAGCACCTCCATCATCTTCGCAATCTTCTTCAAGAATCTTCTCTTTCCCTTTGTCTCCAAACCATGGTCTTAGCTCATCAAACACCACATCTCATGAGACTCGTAGCTCCTTTGTCACCGGATTGTAGCACATGTATCCCTTTTGCTCCGATGAATATCCAATGAAAATACGTTTTTCTGATTTTGCCTCCATCTTTGTCCTTAGTTCTTGAGGGATGTGAACATAACACACACATCCAAAAACTTTGAGATGTGTAAGGTCAGGTTTCTTACCGGAATAAACCTCTTGGGGAGTTAGATTATGCACTCCAGCCGTTGTGCACTTGTTCATCAAATAAACGGCCGTACTAGTTGCTTCAGCCCAATAGTTTAGTGGCATCTTCATCTCGTTGAGCATGCATCTTGCAACTTCTGTGATATGTCGATTTTTCCTTTCAGCTATTCCATTTTGTTGAGGCGTGTACCTACATGTAAATTGTCTCTTGATGCCATTTTCATAAAGAAAATCTGAAAATTCTTTGGAGAAATCTTCTCCTCCTCCATCGGACCTCAAGGTCTTTATGTAGCGTCCTGTTTCCTTTTCTACCTGTGCTTTAAATCTCTTGAACATGGAGAACACATCTGATTTTTGTTTTATGCAAAACATCCATACTTTTCTTGAATGATCATCGATAAAAGTGACAAAATATCTATTACCAGCCATTGATGGTTGTTGTGATGGTCCCCATACATCCGTGCGTATCAAGTCGATGACATTCCTTGCCACATAGTTGCTCTTCTTGAATGGTTGTCGAGTTTGCTTTCCTAGTTGGCATGCTTCACAAAACTCATGTAGTCCAGCATCATTGAATCTTGGAAGACCTTTTACCACTTCATGGTTGCTCATGTCCTTGAGCTTGGGAATGTTGATATGTCTAAACCTTTTGTGCCACAAATCAATTTCAGCAATCCTCTTGTTTCCAAACTGAATATACATCACCTTTCCATGTGGTTGTTGAATGTCCAAGGTGAACATCCTACCTTCTTTCCTTCCTTGAGCAATGACCTTGAATCCTTCTTTTGGATTCTTTATAAAGCAGCCTTTTTCATTGAAGATAACATGATATCCTTTCTCTACCATTTGTCCTACTGAAATAAAATTCTTTGCAATAGTAGGAACATGAAGAACATCAGCCAATACCTTTTTATCTCTAAGCTTGATATCTCCAACATGCTCAATTGCGTGTTGAGTTTCATCGATGGTCTCCACACATCCTTTTCCACTTGGAGATTGTAGCTTTGTGAATAAATCTCTTTGGCATGTCATATGGTTGCTGCAACCTGAATCTATGAACCATTTTTGTTCATCACTTCTCGAGTTGTTGTAGTCATGCTTCATGGCAAGCATGGTTTGCTTGTCTCCTTCACTTGATGTACTCGCATAGTTATTTTGGCTCCTTTGGTTGCCTCCATTCAGCCTTTCATTCTTTTGCCAACAATCATTTTCATAATGTCCTAGTTTACCACAATGATAACATGTTATACCTTTATGAGGATTGTATGAACCTCGACCTCTTCCTCTATTTCTTCCTCGACCTCTTCCATGTGTGTTGTCATTTGAGTTGTCCTTGTTGTCCTCCGAGTTGTGTTGGCTGAAATTTGTGTTGTTGTAGCATCGAATGTTGGTAGAGGGTCTCTATAAAGAATGTTTGTGATGAGGGGATTCCACTTTTATTCGCTCCTCAAGCCATTGAGGGTTGTTTGGATGATGTCTTCCTCTTCTATCTTGCATCCAACTGATGCTAGCTCATCTTGAAGCTCCTCGATCCTCAATGTATACTCATTAATGCTTTGGTTTGAGCTTTTCTTCATGTTGTTGAGCTCGTTCTTGAGTTGCATCCTTCGAGACCTTGTTGAGGTAGCATACACCTTCTCCAATGCTTCACAAACTTCCTTGGCTGTTTCTAAGCTTTGCACATGACCAATCATAGTGTTAGAAATAACTTGTGAGATGAGGAACATCACCCTTCGATTCCTCTCTTCCCAATCAACAAATTGTCTCTTTTGTGCCGGAGTAATGTTGGGATCTTCAAGGTCCACCGGTTGTGGATCATCTCCAATAACTAGACTCCATAAACCTTTACCTTTAAGGTAATTTGTCATTCTATACCTCCAAGACTGAAAACTGTCTTTGTCTAACCTCTCAACTTGTTGTCCTAAATCAGCCATTGAAAACTTCCAAGATTGAAGTTTACCTCAAGTATGTTGTGGCGCTCTCTCTTGAATTCACGAAGCTCCCCCTTGATTTATAGCTTCTCCTTTGCTTCAGTTCAGTTCCAAGGCTTTGCCTCTTAAAACTCCAATGCTCTGATACCAGTTGTTGGAGAATTCCTCTCCTATTTGCAGCTGAAAGTTTAGAAGACCTTTTCAGGATCAAGACTTTTGTCAACATCTGAACCTTCAAATGAAAACTGGTACCAATTGAAAAATGCAATGAACTTGAAACTTTGGTCACTCAAACTAGATAGCGATAGCTTTCAAATGAGCTATCAAACACTCAATTTGGAGTAGATTTGGGTTGGCAATTCTTTGATTCAAAATAGACTACCTATTCACTCAGTTAGGCTGAAAATTGGACTTCACTAAAACCTGAATAACTCACTGTTGATATATTTAGGTAGTGATGTGTGTGAACACTCTAGGACTGTCGGGGCACTTTTTTCCCTCTTTAGGAGGTTTTTTTCCCCCGGCTTGTATATACGCCTATTGCCCTAATGGGCTACTTATCTTTGTACATTCTCTAGTAATACATTCAGTATTGTGTGTTTGTGCTCCAAGCTTCTTCTTCTTCCTTGTGTTGTTCGCGTGCTTCTGCAGACGTCTATCTCCAACAATTGGTATCAGAGCAGGTCGTCGCTTCTTCTAGGGCGCCGTCGACACTCCTCCGTTTGCAGTCTCAGATTCGCATGAAATTTGGTGAGCATACTCAGGGTGTTTCCAAAATTTCGTCCTTTTGTGCCAAAGGTATATACTAGTTTCTGTTTGTCAGTTTAAGAGTCTCGAAGTCTGCTACACGTCTAGCAGAACTCGCCTGGGCAGTTTCGTTCAATTTTTTGAGAGACAGTCAATTTTTTGCATCAAGGTATTTTAGTCACCGGCCATGGCTGAAAGCAGTGATGTATTCTGTATGTTGGCTGTTGAGGATAAGTTGGATGGTACCAACTACCCATTATGGGTTTATATGATGCGACATGTACTGGTTGCAAAAGGACTATGGAACATTGTGCAGGGTGTTGAAAGACGTCCTGTTACACCTGCAACTACAGGTACTACAAATACAGGTGCTGGAGGTGCTGGAGCTGATGAAGATGGTGTCGAAGATGATATTCCACAGATTCCTGTTCGTGCTGTTGTTTCTGTTGCACCTACTGCAGAGCAGATTTGTTGGGATGGCAGAGATGCCCAGGCACATGCATTGATAGCTTTGTCTGTCAAACGTGCCATTATTCCTCACATTCGCTCTTGTAGAACAGCAAAGGATGCTTGGGATACAGTTACCACTTTGTACCAGGCTAGGAATGAGGCTCGTGTTGCTTACCTCCGAAAACAGTTGGAGAGTGAGCACATGAATGAAGGTGAGTCTATGGACAGTTTTCTCACAAAGATCAAAGACCTGAAGGAACAATTGATTTCTGCTGATGAGGTTATACCAGATAGCTCACTTGTGCAGACCGTTCTGAATGGTCTTCCTGATTCATATCAGAGTTTTGCCTCTACTCTTCGGTTGATGATGAAAGGCAATCCGAATGCCTTGTCATTTGAGGAATTAGTCTCTGTTCTGTTGCAGGAAGATCAGTCCAGGCAGAACAGGTCCATTATGTGTGTTGCAGATCAAGCTTTCCTGGCTAGTCAGAAGGGCAAAGGAAAATGGAGCTCTTCTACTAGTAAGCAGAAATCTGCAAATGCTGCACAATCGAAGAACCAGGATAAAGATGAGAAGAAATCAGAAAAGCAGAAATTGTTTTGCAAGTACTGTAAAGGAAATGATCATATCATAAAGAACTGTCCAAAACTGGATGCTAAAGAGGCAAAGAAGAAAGAGGCTGGAATGGTTGTTGCAGAGGCCTCTACACCAAAGACAGAGTCTGCAAATCTTGTGCAAGAAGAAGAATGGGTGTTTACTACTGTCTACAGTTTTGACCCATCTTCTCATGATCAGTGCATGTCTGCAGTAGACTCAGATGTTTGGTACTTTGACAGTGGGGCGACCAAACATATTACCTCGCAGCGCAGTTTCTTCTCTTCACTCGAGCCTGCCCCTACAGGGAATACTGTCACATGCGCCAATAACTCCTCTTATCCTGTTATGGGAGTTGGTAAGATCATTTTGACTACTGCTGATGGTAGTTCTTTCACTTTGTCAGATGCTTTATTTGTGCCAGGGATCAAAAAGAACCTGTTATCAGTTTCTGCATTAGCCAAGATTGGCTTGGTTGTGAAATTTGTTGATGACAGGTGTACAGTCCATGATCTCTCAAATGGCGATGTGATTATTGCTTCTGGCATTTTATGTCGTGGGCTGTATAAGCTCATAGACTATGAAAGATCTGTGAATGATTCGGCATGTGCAGTTCATGATTCTCAGGCTATGTCAGATGCAAAGCTTTGGCATGCACGCTTTGGTCATCTGAATTTTGCTAGTTTGCTACGCCTGCAAAAATCTGAAATGGTGTCCTCTTTGCCCAAACTTGAGGCACCTGGAAAACATATTTGTGAAGGCTGTATTTTGGGCAAAATGCAGCGTTCTTCCTTTCCAAAAGATGGTTCAGTTCGGGCTACGCAGAAATTGAAGCTTGTACATAGTGATGTCTGTGGTCTTATGCAGACACCCTCTTTTGGAAATTACCTTTACGTCGTGACTTTCATTGATGATTTTTCCAGGCAAGCATGGGTATATCCACTCAAAGCAAAGTCGAAAGTGTTCATGTGCTTGAAACAGTTTTTGGTTTTGGCTGAAAATATGTCAGCATGTAAAATAGGCACCCTCCGTTCTGATCGAGGAGGGGAATATATGTCTTCAGATTTTAATGCATTTCTGGCTGAACATGGGATAAAACACCAGTGTACAGTGCCGTATACACCTCAACAGAATGGAATTGCTGAAAGAAAGGACAGGTCACTCATGGAGATGGCGAGGTGCATGGTCAAAAGTCAGGCTTTACCACATAGTTTCTGGCTTGAGGCTGTCATGTGTGCAGCATATGTACTGAACAGGTGTCCCACTAAAGCATTGCAGTCTATCACTCCATATGAGGCTTGGCATGACCGCAAGCCATCTGCTGCTCATCTGCGTGTTTTTGGTTGTTTGGCATATGCATTAGTGCCTGAACAACATCGCAGAAAATTGGATGATAAGGCAGTAAAATGTATTTTTGTTGGGTACAGTTCTGAAAGTAAAGGCTATCATCTGTATCATCCACAGACTAAACGCATTCTGGTTAGCCGTGATGTTGTCTTTGTGGAAGATGCTATTCAGCCATTGCTTTCATGTACTAAGGAGACATCTGTTAGCTCCAAAGACATGTATGATACTTTGATGCCTCTTTTTACAGGTGGACAGTCTAGTGCTGGTCCTAATGAGGCAACTTCTCAACCTTTGCAGGTTTCATATGATGATGCAGATCATTCCATTTCTGATGCAGATTTACTTGTTGATGAGAGAGCTGATATTGAGCAGGCAAAAACTATGCCAAAATGGCTGGTGCAGAATTTGCGTGACAGCAAATTAGATGCACCTTTGTCATATCGTACTCGTTCAGGCTCTCATAGTGCCTCCTTTGCATCAGATTGCTATGCTATGGCTGCATCTAGTCTCTGTGATGAGAATGAGCCTGTTTCTTTTGATGAAGCACAAAATTCAGAAAATTGGATGGCTGCTATGCAATCTGAATATGATGCTATAATGAAGAATGGTACATGGTCTTTATGTGACTTGCCTCCTGGCAAGAAGGCCATTGGCACTAAGTGGGTATACAAGTTGAAGCGTAAACCTGATGGTACAGTTGACAGGTATAAGGCTAGGCTTGTTGCAAAGGGTTATGCACAGGAAAGAGGCATTGATTTTGATGAGACCTTTGCACCTACATGCCGTATGACTACTGTTCAGAGCATTTGTGCACTTGTAGCCCATCATGGTTGGAATGTACATCAGTTGGACATTAAAACAGCATTTCTGAATGGTGACTTGCATGAAGAAGTGTATGTTTTTCAGCCCCGTGGCTTTGTGCAAAAAGGGCATGAAAACCAGGTGTGCAGGTTAAAGAAGGCATTATATGGTTTAAAGCAAGCACCACGTGCTTGGTATGAGAAGATACATGCCTATCTGATTGCACATGGTTTTGAGAACAGTCCAACTGAAAGCACCTTATATGTTAAGCGTGCTAATGATGTGCTTCTGATCATTGTTGTCTATGTTGATGACATGCTGCTCACTGGTCCTATTGAGACACATATTGCTTATTTTAAGGCTGATTTGCATGCCTCATTTGAGATGTCTGATTTGGGGCATTTGCATCACTATTTGGGCATTCAATTTATGCACGTTGATGGTGGAATGGCTTTGTGTCAAACTAAATATATTGACACATTATTGCAGCGTTTTGGCCTTGAAGACTGTAAGCCTATTGCCACTCCTATGGAGACAGGTTTACGATTGAGTCTTCATGATGCTGGAGATGCATTTGATGTTGTTCTCTATCAGCAGGCTGTTGGATGCTTGATTTACTTATGCATTACTCGGCCAGATATTCAGTTTGCTGTCTCACAGATGAGCAGGTTTATGCATTGCCCAGGAGTCACGCATTGGAAAGCGGTTAAGCGCATCTTTCGCTACTGCTACTTGGGTTGTTTTATCCCAAGGGGGGATCACTACCCCCAGATTTGCATGCTTTTTCTGACTCAGATTGGGCTGGCTGCTATGACAATCGTGTGTCCACCAGTGGTTTTTGCTTCATGCTTGGTACCTCATGTATATCTTGGTTGAGCAAGAAGGAGCCTACTATGGCCACTTCCAGTTGTGAGGCTGAGTATAGGACAGCTTTCACAGTGACTGTTGAGGGTGTGTGGCTCAGACGCCTTATGGCTGATTTGGGTGTTGGCCAGTCTTCTACCACCACCATCTTCACTGACAGTCAGAGCGCATTGGCAGTTGCGAGGAACCCTGTGTTCCATGCTCGCACTAAGCACATTGAGGTGCATTATCACTATGTCAGGGAGAGGTTCTCTGCTAGGGAGATCAGCTTGGCATATGTGCCCATGCAAGAGAACATTGCTGACCTTTTCACGAAGGCTCTGCCTAGGGAGAAGTTTGAAGCTTTCCGCAAAGCTTTGGGCTTACTTCCTTTTGTGGAGTGATTTCCACATAGCTTGGCACTTCCTTATACATGAGTGCCAGCTCCTTGTTCACTGCATCACTCCCAGGGGGGATTTGTTGATATATTTAGGTAGTGATGTGTGTGAACACTCTAGGACTGCCGGGGCACTTTTTTCCCTCTTTAGGAGGTTTTTTTCCCCCGGCTTGTATATACGCCTATTGCCCTAATGGGCTACTTATCTTTGTACATTCTCTAGTAATACATTCAGTATTGTGTGTTTGTGCTCCAAGCTTCTTCTTCTTCCTTGTGTTGTTCGCGTGCTTCCGCAGACGTCTATCTCCAACACTCACGAGCATAAAGAATTTGATAAAACTATTCTTGACAGAGGAAGTACTCGCGATAAGCTTTCGAACAAACGTTTACACTAAAATTTGGATACATATATTGAGAGATATGACTCTCACAAATAGACTACCCAAAAATGGGTGTGCGGCTGGACATACTCTATGAGAGTGAACTGAACGAAATGACTCACACCAAATGAAATAGCTACAAGGGGACTTCCACGCCTTCTTCCTCTATTCTTGAGTGTCCTCCTTTGCCTCTTTTATAGCCAACTGACCAAAAACTCTCATGATGAGTTTGAGAGCTCTTCTCCATAACTTCTCCACTACTTTGGACAGCCACTCCTCTTACAGTTCTGTTTTTGGAT
>MU260238.1:62500-87500 GCA_020310875.1 Ceratopteris richardii | reverse complement strand
AGAGATATATGACTTCTCCATGTGACTTTTATAAACAAGGAAGGATATTCCTTGCTCAGCACAAATCCTTTGTCTTGTAGGTAAGTAACCAGTTTATGATTGCAAGCCCTTAGAGCTTGCTTTATCCTATATAGAGTGCTTTTTGCAATCCCTTAGAGCTTGTTTTATCCTATATAGAGTGCTTTTTAATTTGTGAACATACTCAAAATATTGTGATTCTTAAAAAGAAGGGGGTTGAGCCATATATACCTCTTTTCATATCCATCCATTCAAGAAAACATTATTGACATCCATCTAGTATATCTTCCAATTCTTGGTAGTTTCAATGCTCATGAGTATTTCAATTGTAGGCATATTTGCTATAGGAGAGAAGGTCTCCTCATAATCAATAGGTTGGGCCTTGAGCATAGACCTTGGCTACTAATCTAGCCTTGTACTTCCTTGTGATTCCAACAGATTTCCTTTTGACCTTGTCGATCCATCTGGACCCAATGACCTTCATGGTTAAGGGCTTGGGTACTAACTCCCAAGTATTCTCCTCTTGCAATGCTTCAATCTCTTCTTCCATCGCATGCTTCCTTTTTTGTTTCTTCTTGGCTTCATCATAAGATGATGGTCCTTGAGATGTCATGTCCTGATCCATGTATATAGAATGCTTAGCGACCAATGAGGAATCATATCCATACCTTTCTCGCTTCTTCTTTTCCCTTGTAGATCTTCTGGTCATTTGTTGACATAATTCTGATACATCTTTTAATTCTTGCACTTTGGCTTTATCTTTGCAGTTCCCTAACTTGATCTTCCTTCTAGATATCTTCTATTTATCCTCTGATTCACACGATTTTCACATTTATGTGGATCTTTGCTTGCTAGAGTTGAAAAATCATCCTCCAAGTCATAGGGCGAGTTGATTTTCCTGCAATCTCGTCAAACTAAGATTTATTTCCATCAAACATTACATCATGAATTACAATGAATCCTTTTTTTTTATGATTATATAGTCTATAGCCCTTTTGATTCAAGTCATAGCCTATCAATACACATTTCTCTACCTTGGGAACAAGTTTCCCTCTCATTTGTGAAGTTATGTGTGCATATGCAATGCATCCAAATATTTTGCAATGATCGAAGTTTGGTCTTCTTCCATTCCAAGCTTCATAAGGTGTAATTCTTGCCAAGGACTTTGATGCTATTATGTTAATAGGGAAAGTGGTAGTAAATATAGCCTTTCCCCATAGATAATTGGGCAAATTCTCATTAATCATTGACATAGTTGCTTCTACAATGGTTCTATTCTTTCTGTGTGCTACATCATTTTGCTCAAGTGTATATACGGTTGTCGTTTCTCTTTTGAATCCTCTCTCTTGTAAGTAAGAGTCAAAATCATGGGAGAAATATTATCCCCCTCCATGTGTCAACCTCTTCAATTTTCTACTTGTTTGATTTTCTCCAAGTGCAAGGCACTTCTTGAAAAAGAAAATACTTAACCTTTATGCTTCATGAAATAGATTATAGTTCATGTGCTACAATCATCAAGTAAAAACACAATATACCTTGGCCTTGAGATGGATGCTCCCTTTCTTGGTCTCCAAACATCAGCATGGACAATCTCTAAGATGTCTCCATGTGCATACCCCTTTTTTGTGAAAGATTGCCTAGAAGACTTGCCAAATCGTGTATTCAACCTCTCTTGCTCTTCTTGAGTTGGTTGTCCTTTGTTCCTTAGCATAAGCATTAGCTCATCTCTAGAAATGTATCCATAAACATTTCTTCCTTGCAGATATGCTTCTAGCCTTTGATACCATCTTGAGTAGCTACATGAATCCAATTTTATAATTGAAGAGGAAAAAACATCACCCCATAATACACTATAATGATGCTCTAATACCACTATGAGGAGATGATGGTAGACTACAAAGATGAGAAGGTCTTTGCAAAAACCTGCTCTAGATGTGCTGATTTCTTTCTTGAACAAACCAATAGAATTTCCAAGCTTTAAAATTAGATTTCAAAATTACCATACTACTTTGGAGAAATTATCTCAAAATTTTTCACACATTAATTCTAGATTTTTAACTCCGTAGTGCCTCAAGATTATCATGGAACTCCACGTATATGTATTGATATGTAAAGTGCAATGCTCCAAGATATGGGAAGACTCATATTGCTACAAGTTGAGCGACAAAGCACAAAAGATAATCTTAAAGTGCATGAGAGCTCAATATATTTTTGTGACTTCTTCATTAAAGCATATATAAGCTTTCTTCTATGATTCTAGTGTAGATGATTCTACCAAACATTCCTATCAAAGTTTCAGCTATATATATGACACATGGATTTTGACTCCTTTTAGATTTATCTTAAGCCTTAAATTTTACGTTCTATGAGCTTTTACAATGGGTAAAAACAAATTGAGAGTTTTCCTTAGAAATGAACTAAGGATAAATATAAAAACAAATATCTCATCCTAGAAATCCAAAGTAGTCCATAGATATGATCAAGCTCTTTGGCTTGCCATATGTACTAACATGCATGTGCATGTGCATGTGTAAGTGCATGTGTATGTGTAATTGTATGTGTATCTATAAGTAAATGTGTATGTGTATGTATATGTGTATGTGTATGTGTATGTATATGTGTATGTGTTTGTGTTTGTGTATATGTATGTGCATGTGCATGTGTATGTGTAAGTGTAAGTGTATGTGTATGTGTATGTGTATGCGTATGCGTATGCGTATGCGTATGCGGATGCGTATGCGTATGCGTATGCGTATGCGTATGCGTATGCGTATGCGTATGCGTATGCGTATGCGTATGCGTATGCGTATGCGTATGCGTATGCGTATGCGTATGCGTATGCGTATGCGTATGCGTATGCGTATGCGTATGCGTATGCGTATGCGTATGCGTATGCGTATGCGTATGCGTATGCGTATGCGTATGCGTATGCGTATGCTATGCGTATGCGTATGCGTATGCGTATGCGTATGCCTATGCGTATACGTATGCGTATGCGTATGCGTATGCTATGCGTATGCGTATGCGTATGCGTATGCGTATGCGTATGCGTATGCGTATGCGTATGGGTGTGCGTATGTGTGTGCCTATGTGTGTGCGTATGTGTGTGTATGTGTGTGTATGTGTATGTGTATGTGTATGTGTATGTGTATGTGTATGTGTATGTGTATGTGTATGTGTATGTGTATGTGTATGTGTATGTGTATGTGTATGTGTATGTGTATGTGTATGTGTATGTGTATGTGTATGTGTATGTGTATGTGTATGTGTATGTGTATGTGTATGTGTATGTGTATGTGTATGTGTATGTGTATGTGTATGTGTATGTGTATGTGTATGTGTATGTGTATGTGTATGTGTATGTGTATGTGTATGTGTATGTGTATGTGTATGTGTATGTGTATGTGTATGTGTATGTGTATGTGTATGTGTATGTGTATGTGTATGTGTATGTGTATGTGTATGTGTATGTGTATGTGTATGTGTATGTGTATGTGTATGTGTATGTGTATGTGTATGTGTATGTGTATGTGTATGTGTATGTGTATGTGTATGTGTATGTGTATGTGTATGTGTATGTATGTGTATGTGTATGTGTATGTGTATGTGTATGTGTATGTGTATGTGTATGTGTATGTGTATGTGTATGTGTATGTGTATGTGTATGTGTATGTGTATGTGTATGTGTATGTGTATGTGTATGTGTATGTGTATGTGTATGTGTATGTGTATGTGTATGTGTATGTGTATGTGTATGTGTATGTGTATGTGTATGTGTATGTGTATGTGTATGTGTATGTGTATGTGTATGTGTATGTGTATGTGTATGTGTATGTGTATGTGTATGTGTATGTGTATGTGTATGTGTATTGTATGTGTATGTGTATGTGTTGTGGTGCATGTGTGTGCATGTGCATGTGCATGTGAATGTGCACGTGCATGTGCATGTGTATGTGTATGTGTATGTGTATTTGTATGTGTGTATGTGTGTATATGTGTATGTCTATGTGTATCTGTATGTGTATGTGTATGTGTATGTGTATGTGTATGTGTATGTGTATGTGTATGTGTATGTGTATGTGTATGTGTATGTGTGTGTGCATGTGTGTGCATGTGCATGTGCATGTGAATGTGCACGTGCATGTGCATGTGTATGTGTATGTGTATGTGTATTTGTATGTGTGTATGTGTGTATATGTGTATGTCTATGTGTATCTGTATGTGTATGTGTATGTGTATGTGTATGTGTATGTGTATGTGTATGTGTATGTGTATGTGTATGTGTATGTGTATGTGTATGTGTATGTGTATGTGTATGTGTATGTGTATGTGTATGTGTATGTGTATGTGTATGTGTATGTGTATGTGTATGTGTATGTGTATGTGTATGTGTATGGGTATGTGTATGTGTATGTGTATGTGTATGTGTATGTGTATGTGTATGTGTATGTGTATGTGTATGTGTATGTGTATGTGTATGTGTATGTGTATGTGTATGGTATGTGTATGTGTATGTGTATGTGTATGTGTATGGTATGTGTATGTGTATGTGTATGTGTATGTTGTATGTGTATGTGTATGTGTATGTGTATGTGTATGTGTATGTGTATGTGTATGTGTATGTGTATGTGTATGTGTATGTGTATGTGTATGTGTATGTGTATGTGTATGTGTATGTGTATGTGTATGTGTATGTGTATGTGTATGTGTATGTGTATGTGTATGTGTATGTGTATGTGTATGTGTATGTGTATGTGTATGTGTATGTGTATGTGTATGTGTATGTGTATGTGTATGTGTATGTGTATGTGTATGTGTCTGTGTATGTGTATGTGTATGTGTATGTGTATGTGTATGTGTATGTGTATGTGTATGTGTATGTGTATGTGTATGTGTATGATGTGTATGTGTATGTGTATGTATGGTATGTGTATGTGTATGTGTATGTGTATGTGTATGTGTATGTGTATGTGTATGTTGTATGGTATGTGTATGTGTATGTGTATGTGTATGTGTATGTTGTATGTGTGTATGTGTATGTGTATGTGTATGTGTATGTTAGTGTATGTGTATGTGTATGTGTATGTGTATGTGTATGTGTATGTGTCATGTGTATGTGTATGTGTATGTGTATGTCTGTGTATGTGTATGTGTATGTGTATGTGTATGTGTAGTGTGTATGTGTATGTGTATGTGTATGTGTATGTGTATGTGTATGTGTATGTGTATGTGTATGTGGTATGTGTATGTGTATGTGTATGTGTATGTGTATGTGTTGTGTATGTGTATGTGTATGTGTATGTGTATGTGTACATGTGTATGTGTATGTGTATGTGTATGTGTATGTGTATGTGTATGTGTATGTGTATGTGTATGTGTATGTGTATGTGTATGTGTATGTGTATGTGTATGTGTATGTGTATGTGTATGTGTATGTGTATGTGTATGTGTATGTGTATGTGTATGTGTATGTGTATGTGTATGTGTATGTGTATGTGTATGTGTATGTGTATGTGTATGTGTATGTGTATGTGTATGTGTATGTGTATGTGTATGTGTATGTGTATGTGTATGTGTATGTGTATGTGTATGTGTATGTGTATGGTATGTGTATGTGTATGTGTATGTGTATGTGTATGTGTATGTGTATGTGTATGTGTATGTGTATGTGTATGTGTATGTGTATGTGTATGTGTATGTGTATGTGTATGTGTATGTGTATGTGTATGTGTATGTGTATGTGTATGTGTATGTGTATGTGTATGTGTATGTGTATGTGTATGTGTATGTGTATGTGTATGTGTATGTGTATGTGTATGTGTATGTGTATGTGTATGTGTATGTGTATGTGTATGTGTATGTGTATGTGTATGTGTATGTGTATGTGTATGTGTATGTGGTATGTGTATGTGTATGTGTATGTGTATGTGTATGTGTATGTGTATGTGTATGTGTATGTGTATGTGTATGTGTATGTGTATGTGTATGTGTATGTGTATGTGTATGTGTATGTGTATGTGTATGTGTATGTGTATGTGTATGTGTATGTGTATGTGTATGTGTATGTGTATGTGTATGTGTATGTGTATGTGTATGTGTATGTGTATGTGTATGTGTATGTGTATGTGTATGTTATGTGGTATGTGTATGTGTATGTGTATGTGTATGTGTATGTGTATGTGTATGTGTATGTGTATGTGTATGTGTATGTGTATGTGTATGTGTATGTGTATGTGTATGTGTATGTGTATGTGTATGTGTATGTGTATGTGTATGTGTATGTGTATGTGTATGTGTATGTGTATGTGTATGTGTATGTGTATGTGTATGTGGTATGTGTATGTGTATGTGTATGTGTATGTGTATGTGTATGTGTATGTGTATGTGTATGTGTATGTGTATGTGTATGTGTATGTGTATGTGTATGTGTATGTGTATGTGTATGTGTATGTGTATGTGTATGTGTATGTGTATGTGTATGTGTATGTGTATGTGTATGTGTATGTGTATGTGTATGTGTATGTGTATGTGTATGTGTATGTGTATGTGTATGTGTATGTGTATGTGTATGTGTATGTGTATGTGTATGTGTATGTGTATGTGTATGTGTATGTGTATGTGTATGTGTATGTGTATGTGTATGTGTATGTGTATGTGTATGTGTATGTGTATGTGTATGTGTATGTGTATGTGTATGTGTATGTGTATGTGTATGTGTATGTGTATGTGTATGTGTATGTGTATGTGTATGTGTATGTGTATGTGTATGTGTATGTGTATGTGTATGTGTATGTGTTGTGTATGTGTATGTGTATGGGTATGCGTATGTGTATGTGTATGTGTATGCGTATGCGTATGCGTATGTGTATGTGTATGTGTATGTGTATGTGTATGTGTATGTGTATGTGTATGTGTATGTGTATGTGTATGTGTATGTGTATGTGTATGTGTATGTGTATGTGTATGTGTATGTGTATGTGTATGTGTATGTGTATGTGTATGTGTATGTGTATGTGTATGTGTATGTGTATGTGTATGTGTATGTGTATGTGTATGTGTATGTGTATGTGTATGTGTATGTGTATGTGTATGTGTATGTGTATGTGTATGTGTATGTGTATGTGTATGTGTATGTGTATGTGTATGTGTATGTGTATGTGTATGTGTATGTGTATGTGTATGTGTATGTGTATGTGTATGTGTATGTGTATGTGTATGTGTATGTGTATGTGTATGTGTATGTGTATGTGTATGTGTATGTGTATGTGCATGTGTATGTGTATGTGTATGTGTATGTGCATGTGTATGTGTATGTGTATGTGTAGGTGTGTGTGTATGTGTGTGTGTGTAGGTGTGTGTGTATGTGTGTGTGTAGGTGTGTGTGTATGTGTATGTGTATGTGTGTGTATGTGTATGTGTATGTGTGTGTATGTGTATGTGTATGTGTGTGTGTATGTGTATGTGTAGGTGTGTGTGTATGTGTATGTGTATGTGTGTGTGTATGTGTATGTGTAGGTGTGTGTGTATGTGTATGTGTATGTGTATGTGTATGTGTATGTGTATGTGTATGTGTATGTGTATGTGTATGTGTATGTGTATGTGTATGTGTATGTGTATGTGTATGTGTATGTGTATGTGTATGTGTATGTGTATGTGTATGTGTATGTGTATGTGTATGTGTATGTGTATGTGTATGTGTATGTGTATGTGTATGTGTATGTGTATGTGTATGTGTATGTGTATGTGTATGTGTATGTGTATGTGTATGTGTATGTGTATGTGTATGTGTATGTGTATGTGTATGTGTATGTGTATGTGTATGTGTATGTGTATGTGTATGTGTATGTGTATGTGTATGTGTATGTGTATGTGTATGTGTATGTGTATGTGTATGTGTATGTGTATGTGTATGTGTATGTGTATGTGTATGTGTATGTGTATGTGTATGTGTATGTGTATGTGTATGTGTATGTGTATGTGTATGTGTATGTGTATGTGTATGTGTATGTGTATGTGTATGTGTATGTGTATGTGTATGTGTATGTGTATGTGTATGTGTATGTGTATGTGTATGTGTATGTGTATGTGTATGTGTATGTGTATGTGTATGTGTATGTGTATGTGTATGTGTATGTGTATGTGTATGTGTATGTGTATGTGTATGTGTATGTGTATGTGTATGTGTATGTGTATGTGTATGTGTATGTGTATGTGTATGTGTATGTGTATGTGTATGTGTATGTGTATGTGTATGTGTATGTGTATGTGTATGTGTATGTGTATGTGTATGTGTATGTGTATGTGTATGTGTATGTGTATGTGTATGTGTATGTGTATGTGTATGTGTATGTGTATGTGTATGTGTATGTGTATGTGTATGTGTATGTGTATGTGTATGTGTATGGTATGTGTATGTGTATGTGTATGTGTATGTGTATGTGTATGTGTATGTGTATGTGTATGTGTATGTGTATGTGTATGTGTATGTGTATGTGTATGTGTATGTGTATGTGTATGTGTATGTGTATGTGTACTGTGATGTGTATGTGTATGTGTAGTATGTGTATGTGTATGTGTATGTGTATGTGTATGTGTATGTGTATGTGTATTGTGTGTATGTGTATGTGTAGGTGTATGTGTAGGTGTATGGTTGTAGGTGTAGTGTAGTCGTGTAGGTGTACGTGTATGTGTACGTGTATGTGTACGTGTATGTGTACGTGTATGTGTTGGCACACAAAGCAACAGAGGAATCATGCACAATACGGCAACAAGGCCAGATCATTTTTCCCCATGGGTTATGTACAACTCAAGTGATTTTAATCACTACACAAACATTGTAAATCCCGTTTTTGGTAGAATAGACTCCATTTTGTGCAAGCCGAGGAGTCCTCGAGCTTGAGGAGTATTAGAAGTACCATCGTACCAAATTTCATAATTTTTAGACTTCGTTTGAGCCCTCAAATAAGCCCTGGAACCTAATTTTTAACTAGGCCGGACACTAGGTCTGGACAGGGCCAAAGCTAGTCAAAAACTATAAAAAGAGCTAGAGAGCTCATTTTTGGGGTTAGATTGTAATTGAAACAAACTTGTAAGAGCTTGTGAAAGTAATCTAAAACACTCCATTGATTCTCTCTCTTTGTCTTGCCGTGTGTGTGCGTGTGTGTGTATGTGTGTGCATGCTTGTGTGCTTCTCACTCACGCACTTGTGCCGCCACTTGCTCGAGGTCTTCCTACCATCCTCACGTGTTCCCGGATTGACATTAAAGGAGGTGCTACTCATCACTGAGCTACACCAAATTTTGGCGCCGTTGCCGGGGAACGAGCTTTGAGGACGAGCGTGTGATGGTAAGACGTAGAGTTGACGCGTTGGAGTGGTAGGTATTTTCTTCACTCTCATCGAATTTCTTTTACTTTCTTCACCATCTTCATCACCATCATCATCATCACCATCTCCCACCTCCATCTCCATCATCGCGAAAATTTCAGTTTTTTGACTATATCCCCATCTCCACCTCATTTCCCTCATTTCACTTGTGAGAGAGAGCGAGAGAGCGAATTTGCATGCGCTGTTTTTGCATGTTTCTTGAGCTATTTTGCAGGTTTTTTGCTGTACCATCATCCCCAGCAGTGTGCGCAGGTAGGACAGGCTCTGCACAGGTCCCGGGACGACAACTTCTGTCTATCGCGACAGACACTGTCTATCGCGACAGACAGAAAATCTTAACATTTTGTGAATGCATGATTAGCACTGTAACCTACACCTTGAGGGCACTCTAGATCACTAGAAGTTTTTTAAAAATTTGCGTTTTTTCAGTCTATCGCGACAGACACCGTCTATCGCGACAGACATTGTCTATCGCGACAGACACCGTCTATCGCGACAGACAGAGACCCACGACAGACAGCGTCTATCGCGACAGACAGAATTTCACGACAGATAGAGTCTATCGCGACAGACACCGTCTATCGCGACAGACAGAATTTCACGACAGATAGAGTCTATCGCGACAGACACCGTCTATCGCGACAGACAGAAATCCGCGACAGATACCGTCTATCGCGACAGACACCGTCTATCGCGACAGACAGAAATCCGCGACAGATACCGTCTATCGCGACAGACACCGTCTATCGCGACAGACAGAATTTCACGACAGATAGCGTCTATCGCGACAGACACCGTCTATCGCGACAGACAGAAATCCGCGACAGACACCGTCTATCGCGACAGACAGCCCCCACGATAGATTGTGTCTATCGCGACAGACACCGTCTATCGCGATAGACAGGCATTTTCGGCAAAAAATTAAGGAGTGAATTTTTGGAAATTTAGGCTAAATTTTGGGCATATTTGTACTTTCATGTACTCATGTACTTACGAAGGCCTTAGAAAATGCATTAAAACCCCCGAAAGGTTCTGTCTATCTAGTAACCCCCTAAACCCTGAACGGTCATAACTTTTGCATACGAAGTCCATTTCCTGAGCTCTAGGGCTTGTCGGAAAGCTCGTGACGTATACTATACACCCTCAATTGTTTTTTATAAGAATAACGCGTTGAATTTCAGATAGGATAATTGGAAGTGACACACAGAAGGGTAGAAACACCAAGGGAGCTCTAGAGGAAATTTCTAGCAATACAAAAGGGGGAACAAGGGTCATTAAAAAAGTGTCTGAAATAAATTATCTGTCAATTGAAAGGTCTACTTGGAGCTAATCTTGGGATTTATGCAGGCCTATTGAGAAGCAATTGAGAGTATCCAAGCAAGGGTGTTGCGCACGCTTGAGAATCAACTTCTCGAGCACTAAAGAGCAAGGTTCGGCAAGAAAGGTCGGAATATTCTCAACTCCTCTTCGTCAATTCCTAGCTTAGGCTAAGAACGATTAGAAGTAGGAGTAAGTCAGGGCGACGATAGGCCACTATCAAGTTGAAGACTACCTAAAAACTCAAGTTCAAGCTAAAAACTTAATCTCTGTACTGTCGACAACATAAAGGAAAGAACCTAACGTGGAACGATCAACCTGAAAGTACGAAGAACATTCAAGTATTCCTGACGACGTAATAGCAGACAAGACTTTACACACGAGGAATAACTAAAAAGGAATCAAGTGACTGGTACCAATTGATCGGCAACGAGGTTGTACTCTGGGCAAAGAATTGGGCTACTTAGATAGGCATATGAACCTTAGATCAGGACGACACCTAGTAAGAGAGAGACAAAGCCTTAGGTCTTCAGAGGCTAGTGTCAATCACACTGCAAGGTCTTGGGCTCAACAGTTGAGTCACCACTCTCATTACCCTAGCTCTGATACCAGTGAATCAGAGATGTCTCAAGGCATGGACAGACCTACGGGAAGTTCAGGTGTGCCTTACTTGTACAGGGTAGAAGGCCCTTACAAAACACAGTTGGAATACCTTAGGACCAACCGATTAGGTGCTAGCATCTATGAGGACGGCCTAGGAAGATCCGTGGTCCAGATTAAAAACCCTGACCAATCCATAGGACTAGAGCACCCAGCTGTCAAGTTTGAAAACGGTGCATACCTGGACAAGGAAGGAACCATATACGTGGTCACCAGTCATCCAGATAGGACAGATGAATTTGGAAATGTAATTTTAGAAGCGGACTTAGGTGACTTGGAACAAGGAAACATGGGAGTGGAACCTAGAACCCCTCAAGGTAAATCAGTTCTCACTAGGATTATCACGCCTGAGTGGGTCCCCCAAGATAACAAGTGCATAGATTTGCTTCTCAATCGAGAAACGGACGAAGCCTTTTGGAGGTATAAACCGGATCACCCAACTGATATAGGAACAATCATGATCTATGAGTTTAAGGATCCAGATAGCCCAGGTAGAGTGACCTACTTAGACCACACTTCGGAGAGGATCTTTGTGGTGACAGACAATGATAGGCATGCTTACACTTGGAAGGGCGAATTCATTTTCCCCCAACCAAGATCAAATGTATCCTATGGTCAACCTGGAGCTGGAACATCCCAGGCTCATGGTATGCAAAGAGACAGAAGTAAAGATAGACCAGAAGTAAGTTTTGCCAATTCAGTGGGCAGAGAAAGAACGAGAACGGAGACGAATAGGGTAGAACCTGAGATGCTTAGAGCCCATAGGAACCAAAGAAATGTAGATGGATTCCCTCTGCCGAGGCCTAGAGAGCACACAAGAACTTTGAGACCCACCCAGCTAGTTAAGTCCATGAAGAATTACTTTGACGGCACAGGAGATCCCTATGATCATGTGGCGGAGTTCAAGCAAGTCTTGAGAGCTGAACAAGTTGAGGATCTATTCACGCAGTACAATGCCTTCGGTCTAACCCTGAGGAATACGGCACTTACATGGTTTCAGCCATTGGATGAGCGCCAGTTCAGAAGCATAGACCAACTCCTAGAAGCATTTATTATTGAGTTCTCCAAGAGTGGCATAAGACACAACACCTCCTCACTGATTCACAGCTTCAAGCAAACCCCTCAAGAGACTGTGAGACTTGCAGGAAGAAGATTTAGACAATATCTTGAAAGGTGCCCTATTTCGGAGCTACCCACATCTGCTAAACAAGTAGCCTTATTCCTTGACGGATTGCTGAGTCCAAAATTGAGATCCTAGGTGTATCTGAAAGACCCTAGGACTATAGAAGAGTGTGTACGTATGTGCATTGACATTGAAGATAACCTAGGAGAAGAGCTAGAGCTGTCCAAAATTTACAAAGATTCAGATAGTGCATCTAGTCAATCTTCCACACAAGCCACATCAATTGAGGAACTTGCCGAAAAAGTAGCTCAGAAATTAGGTGTAACTAGCAAACAAATCCCAAGGTTTGCCCCTGTGAAAAGATGCTATACATGCGGTGGTGACCATATGGCGAATGTCTACCCTATTATGGCTCAACCCCAAGTAAACCCTAGTAGCCAGTACTGCACCATAGAACGGAGATACACCAACCACACCGCACAAGATTGCCCATACAACAAGCAGGCGGTTAGGCAACCCTACCCTCAGCCCTACCAACAAGGCAGATACCAGAACTAGTACCCTCCACAACCATATGGCAGGCCACAACAAAATTTCCAACCTCAATATCAAAACCAACAAAGGCCTCAGCCTGTGCTAGCACAACAACCCCCAGCCCCAGCTAATGTGATTCCGGTAAAGTATACTGCTGCAGAAGAGAACCTGAATAGAGCTATAGTCCCTGTAACATCCTTGCTTTCTGAAAGTGACCCGAGTGACCATAGCTTTGATTCTACACATGTTGATAGCCCCCAGGCCTACTACATGCAGTCTCCTGAGCATGGTGAGTCCTATTATAGCGAAGAGACAAACGAACCTAGTTGGGAGTCAGATTACACGAACGTCATGTATGCAAACCCCAACCCTAGGCCTCAATCTAGGCAGGTAAGACCTCCATTCCCAAGGGGACCGTGCTACAGATGCCAAGGAGATCACCTCATTCGTGATTGTCCCTTGCCTCCACCTACACAACCCCAGTCAGTGACGATCCAAGGCTTCTGCCAAGATTGTGGAAAAGAGCATCTCTTACGAGATTGCCCAAAGAACCCCAATAATATGCCAAAAATCACGCCCATCAATGTTATTGAGTTAGTGGTAGATTCCAGCGGAAGTGTGACTTCCACTGCACCCGTACAGGTAGTCACGAGAGCTCAAGCAGTGAAGCAAAGCCAAGGGGTAGGCAAGGAAAAGAGCCCAGACACTAGCGATACTGAGAGCCAAAATAAAAAGAGAACGAGAGCTTGGAGAGATAGCCGCGAACGCATGAAAAGGCAATGGGCAAAGAAGATGAGTGAACTTGAGGAAAGTCTACGAGAAACCAAGGCTAAAATCATAGAGATCATATCTCAACCGCGCTCTCACACATTCCCACCGCTACCATCCCCATCACTCTCCATCCCTCCACCCTCTAAGACACCCCACGTAACCCACCCACCACCCCAAACAGGATCAGTATTAGCTGATCCCACTCCCGAAGACATAGACATGATGCTTAAGGCATATCAGGCCAGAATCCAAGAAGGGCCAAACGTCACGGATCATGACAAGTGCTATCCTAGAGCTGACCTAGAGATAGAAAGAACCAAACTGTGCGCGAAAATGGTCGCACTGGCTCAGACTATGTTTGAAGCCAGTCGCCTTTTCAATTACTCGGGCTCAGCCAAAACGCAATTACACTTGGATGGATTCCTAGAGAAATTAGAGAGAATAATTGCAAGATCTGCCAAGGACGAAAAAAATCAAGAGAGAGAGAGATCAAGCAAAAACATGAACCATTACCCTTCGGAAGTTTATGCGGCCAATTCCACTAAACCAGACAACTTCCCCCCCTTAGAAGGAATAGAGAGGCTAATTGCACAGTCAGAAAAGGAACCTACCCCTCAAAGAAAGGAAAGGGCAAGAGAACGAATAAGCCAGCCTCTTCAGGAAGCCCATGTGCCTCCTCAAGAAGCTTATCTTCCCCCCCAAAAGGCAGGTGAGCCTCCCTCGGAAGCTCACGTACCTCCACAGTCTGCCTACATTCCTTCTCAGGGAGTGTATGAGCCTGCTCGGAAGAGTAATAGAATAAGCAATCCTCCCCAAGAAGCTTGTGCTCTAGCCATTTATGAGAGCAAGGAGAGAGCCAACGATAGAACAAGCCCTCCTTCCCAGGTTGCTTATGTGCCCAATTCCACGGAGCCAGACACTTCTTCTTCAATGAATCGGTTTGCACCAGACTTCCTACGAGAGATTCAAGAAGACAAATGGGATAACGAAAGTGAAGTCGCCCCTCCCTTTGAACTTGTGGATGATGCACACGACCAATTCCCACAAGACATCCCATCCATTTACGGGGAACATGAGAGTACTCAGTCTCATGAGAGATTGGACTTTGAGTCTAATTCCATACAGGAGCTCCCCCACTTCACAGGTCCATGGGAAGCAAAGTCCACATGTATGAGAGCACCCACAGTCATGGTAAGGAACGACGACTCAGTCATACCTAGGAACACAGAGGTAGTGAAGAACACTAACGTGCAGTGTAATCTCAAGTTAGAAGAGCTACTCAAGGTTAGACCTGAATTATGGAAACATGTAGCCAAGCAAGTACCAGAGATAGCAAAATCTCGTTCCCAGGTAGGATCCCATAGGACAGTGCCAGAAATTCCCTTGGATAAGATAGGAGATATGTGTGAAGGTGAAGAAGGGAACACCTATCTTCCCATCACCTACCAGGAATACACCACCAAGGCGATTTTGGACTCAGGTGCAGGAGTTGCAATTGCCACCACCTCCTTATGGAAGCGTTGGGGCAAGCCAGCACTCAGGCCAACGAGGATGAAATTGCAAATGGCCAATGGTCACATAGAGAGACCCTTAGGATTGCTAGAAGGAATAACTCTCACCACTTGTGGTGTCGACTTTGAGCATAGTTTTGCTATATGTGACTTCAGCAAAAATCATGCCTATGAGATGATTTTGGGAAGACCATTCATGCGACAGTTGCAAGTGGTACAGGATTGGGGAACCAATTCTTTGTACCTGCAGCACTTAGGTGTTACGACCAAAGTCAATCTCAAGGACTATTCTCATAGAGATGTCCCTCCTATCCAGTGGAATCCCATCCATAGAGCCAAAGATGATACGGAATCTGTGCATTCCATAGAATCTGGATCCTCATGGATGCATGAAGACACTCACTTATGGATGTGCAAGGTAGCAGTAGAAGAAGAGAAGAGAGAGAAAGCCAGAGAGGTAGGTGCGAAAGAAACCCATAGATCAATCCAAGACCCAGCCTATGCACCTGTAGTTTTTCCAGACGAAGAATTTGAACCTCACGGTTGGGCAGAAATTCTAGCAACAATGGATGTAGCCATCAATGAAGAACAATGGACACCTCACTGTGATGAGGATGGCTATGACATTTCAGTCTTCTCCATAGAGCCAATCATGGGAGAGGCAGTTCTAGAAGAATGCGAACCTAGCCCTGATGTATTTGAGGATGCAAGTGACTCCGATCTAGAGTCAATCATTATGGACCCACCATTTGCATCAGATGAAGAATACTTCCATGAAGTAGAATTTCAACCCCAGAGGCATGGAGAGGTTGCAACTAATGTAAGATTAGCAACACATGTGACCCTGAAGGAAGAAGGAAAGAAACGAAAGAAGAGAGAAGCCTCACCAGAAGAGGAAGAATCTTTGTTTGAGGTCCCCGAAAATTTTAAAAAGTATGAGATAGATGACAGGAGAGTCATGATAAGAATGCCTAAACGGGAGGCACAATCAGGAGAGGCCTATGATAACAAAGAAACCACCAAGAAAATAGTATTGGCCATAGAAGAAGGAGAGGAGAGATGCACGTATATAGGCCATGACCTGACAGAAGAAGAAGAGCACGAATTGATTGCCTTGCTAAGAGAATACAGAGATGTATTCGCTTGGAGTTACAAGGATTTGAAAGGGGTTGACCCGGACATATGCTCGCACACCATCCCCATGACCTCAGATGCCAAACCCTCTAAGCAAAAGCCTTATACATATAATGATAATTACGCTGCTAAGATCAAGGAAGAGATAGATAGATTGGTCGAAGCTGGATTTATCTATGAAATTGAGCACACCGAATGGGTATCCCCCATCGTAGTGGTGCCCAAGAAGAATGGCAAACTGCGTGTGTGCATTAACTTGAAAAAGGTTAATGCCGCCACGATTCGAGATAACTATCCGCTTCCCATCACAGAACATCTCTTAGAAAGAGTGGCAGGCAAGGAAGTGTACAGCTTCCTTGATGGATTTTCTGGCTACAATCAAGTAGCCATAGCTCCAGAGGATCAGCATAAGACAGCCTTTGCCACAGAATGGGGCATTTTTGCTTTTAGAGTAATGCCATTTGGGCTTACCAATGCACCAGCTACCTTCCAGAGGCTGATGTGCCATGTGTTTAAGGAGTTCCTGAGGAAGAGTTTAGAAGTCTATGTTGATGATCTTTGTGCTCATTCCAATGTTAGACAAACCCATATCCCTGAACTCAGACAAATCTTTGACAAATGTAGAGAATATCAAGTCTGCCTGAACCCAGAAAAGTGTGTGTTTATGGTAAGGCAAGGTAAGATTCTAGGACACATAGTGTCAAAGAATGGCATATCTACCGACGAAGAAAAAGTGAGAGCCATAGCAGAGCTACCTAGGCCAAAGAGTGTCAAGGAAGTACAAGCTTTCATGGGGCATTGTGGTTATTATCGACGATTTATACACATGTATGCTGTCATTGCAAAGCCCATGTACGGACTCTTGACTAACTTTGAGTGGACTGATGAATGTGAGAATTCCTTCCAAGAGCTTAAACGAAGATTGTGTTCAGCACCAATCTTGACCACACCAGATTGGAATAAGCCATTCCATGTTCATGTGGATGCATCCAATTATGCCATTGGGTGTGTGCTTGCACAACCCACTGGTGAAGGTAATATGGATCTTCCAATTGCCTATGCCAGTAGACAGTTGAATGCGGCTGAACGGAATTACACCACTACAGAGCGCGAAGGATTAGGCATGGTATATGCAGTCAAGAAATTTAGACACTATTTGCTTGCAAATAAGTTTAAATTTTTTACTGATCATCAGGCATTGTTGTATCTTGTAAACAAGCCATGCAATACAGGAAGATTAGTAAGATGGTTTCTCTTGCTCATGGAACATGACTTTGAAGTTGTGGTAAGGAAAGGTAGGACCCATTTGAGAGCTAATCACCTCTCTAGGCTCACATCGGGAGAAGCCCCACAAGGAGTGTCAGATGACCTTCCTGATGCTTACTTGTTTAATTTGGAAGTTATACCGCAGTGGGCTAAGCCATTGGTACCAGTATTGACCTACGGGCCTAATCATCCAGTCGTAAACACACGGAATAGAGAGGTTGTAAAAGCCCAGAAGTACCACATCATGGCAGGAAGCATGTACAAGCACACAGATCAAGGAATCTTGGCTTGTTGCGTAGAAGAGGATGAGTACGCTAAATGGTTGCAATTAGCACATGTAGGTGCACTAGAGCAACACCATTCAAAGCAACGAACGTTACAGACTCTAAGGAGACTCGAAGTGCATTGGCCAACTATGGAAGCTGATGTCCAAAAGTTGTGCAAGGAATGCCCAATCTGTTGCACTAAACCACCAGTGGAACATGCCACTCTTTATCAAATATCCATTGTGCCAGATTGGAGCGAACCACTAGTATCATTCCTGAGGACAAACACATTCCCTCCAGACATGACTCTGGCTAGGAAAAGGAGTTTAGAACAAGAAGCCTTGGATTACTCACTCATTGGTGATAATCTATACAAACGCGGTAAGGATGGTTACCTGAGACTATGTGTCCATGAGAGTGAATATCTTAAGATCTTGGAAACTGCTCACCAAGGTGTAGCAGGAGGACACTTTGGACCAGATCGGGTAATCAAGGCAATACTATTTGCGGGCTTCTGGTGGCCTACACTTCACATGGATGCACATACCTATGTGAAACGGTGTGATGTCTGTCAAAGGACTCAGTATCCTATACGCAAAGATGAGATGCCACTGAAACCTATGATGGGTGGACGTGCATTCTCTAAGTGGGGAATAGACTTCGTAGGTCCTATTAATCCCCCAGCCAAAGGTTCTCATGCGGAATACATCATTGTGGCAACAGATTATCTCACCAAGTGGGTTGAGGTAAAAGCTACAACCAAGAACGATGCTCAAACAACTGCCAAATTCTTGTTTGAGAATGTATTCACAAGATACGGGCTACCTATAGAGCTTGTAAGCGATAGAGGCACTCATTTCTTGAACGAAGTGATTGAAAATCTACTCCAAGAATTCTTGGTAATACACAAGAAGTCTGCCCCTTATCACCCTCAAGCTAATGGACAAGCTGAGAGCACTAATAAGATATTATGCAATGTACTGACGAAATTAGTGAACACTAAACGCTCTGATTGGGACAAACAGCTACACCATGCTGTTTGGGCATACCGAGTTGCCTACAAAACGGTACTCCAAGCCACCCCCTTTCAGATGGTATTCGGTCAAAACGCTGTGTTACCCTTGGACTTCCTGATCCCTACATTGAGAGTAGCACAAGAGCACGAATGGACAGGTCATGAGCTCTCCTCTAGGATCTTTGACCTTGAACGATTAGGAGAAACAAGACTGAGAGCCGCTGCAGGGATATATGCAGCCAAGAAGAGACAGAAGGCATACTTTGATGCCCACGTGAAGGATAAAGGCTTGAAAGCAGGAGATCTAGTCTTAGTCTATACACTAAAACAACACGCGAGGAAGCTAGAAAAGAGAGGCTACGGACCTATGATCATCAATAGGATCTCCACGAGTGGAGCAGTACAATTAGCCACATTAGAGGGCAATGTTCTCCCTAACTATATTAGCGGATGCAGATTCAAGTTGTATCAGGAACCCCTCACGGAGGAAACGCTCAGTCGACTCAACACTGCTAAGAAACGCAAAGAGGAAGAAAAGCGAGTTCGAGAAGAAGCTCAAGCTGAAGCTTTAGAACGCATCAGAAGGATGAAATTACGAAGGCAAGGTAGAGAGCAGCCTAGGACAAATGACTATGCAGATCAAGGATATCATATGGCAATGTGTGAAGTCGCAGGAACCAGCTCACCTAGGATAACTGATCGACGTCCTTTTGTAACCCTAGATATAGGACAAGAAAAGAGTGCAAGGACTGTAAAAGCCTTGATTGACTCAGGTGCAGCCGCTAGTGCTGTTAGAGTGTCTTACTGTCAAGAGTTACAGTTAACTGTCAATCCTGTAGAAGCATATCTCATAGGATTGGGAGGCGTGGAAACCCCTTGCATGGGCGAGGTGGAACTTCCCCTCTACATTCATGATGAGGCAATGACAGTTAAAGCACTAGTGTGTCAAGATGAGGATCTCACTGAACCTCTTGTCTTGGGTCAAGACTGGATCTATGACCAAGCAGTCAACTTAAACCTAAGAAGTGGGCTTCTTCAGGTATGGGTCAATCATAGTCGAGTTACAGTAGAATTAGACAATGGAGCACTCAAGGAACTAGGAAAGGCACAGACTCCTGGTCCTTCCAAGGGTGCACATGAAGTTGACCATGCTGTTCTTGTCCAAAACTATGTGTTGCAGAGGAAGGATATTCGCAAAAAAGGAGTCTGGGATGCAAAGGAATTCCCTTCTTTTCCAAAGGCCAGAAGAAGGCAACAACCCAAGGTGGATCACAGGCCGAAGAAGCAGAGTACTACCTATGTCGGGGATCCAAAGTACCTGCGCAGCAAAATGTCCCAGCAAGTGAAACAAGTGTGGGTGCGGAAAGGCGAACACCCGGTTGCACTCAAGCCAACCACACGAGCAAAGCCTCTTATTAGTAACCAACAACACGACGCTAATAAGAAGTCTTTCGGAAATTCTTCTACTAACGTGAAATATATTTGGGTGCCCAAGAAGTCGATGAAGGCTAGCCCACAATCAAGACAAATTTGGGTGCCTAAGGCTTGCTTGATGGCACAAGTAGCTACGCTGAGGCCACAGCCTAAACAGCATAACGCAGCTACGCATACTACCAGTATTCACTCGTTCTCAACGCTCATGAACACACAAAGACTCAAGAGCGTGCATGTAATTAATTGTAAATGGGTCCCAAAAAGGCCTCGTTTTCAAACCACGACACCGAGAAAGCTCTCTAGAGCCTCTCCGAAACCGAAGGCAAAGCCCATTCACTGCATTTGGCAGCCTAGGGCCTGTAATAAACCCCCCGACCCCAAGTTGTAAATTCATACCCACTTACTAACTGCAGTCGTCTCCTAGGACTACACAAAAATTAACTACCCTCACTGTCTTCGTGCACTTACTAACCACTAACTCACCATCTACCTCATGTTAATGTGTAACGGGGACAACAACGGATTTATTTTGTCCATTACGATGTTAACACATGATTCTATATTCTCACAGAATCAGAAAGCAAGAAGAAAAATGGCAGAAGCGACAGGTTCGGGCTCACAAGTAGGGATACTCACTGCAAGAATTGATGTGGATAGCCTACCTGTGGACGTGCCCCCGACTGAACGACCAGTGGAGATGCAACACCTTCAGCAAATCCCGGTGCCAGACCCACTTACAGGGATCACGGAAAGAGTCCATGCCAATTCTCATTGGTTCAATGGCATGCCCGGTCCATTAGGAGAGGCCAAGTATATCTGGGAGTCTAAATGCGAGTATGACAGATCATGGGTGAGATTCCAATTTTTCTCCAAAGAGTTCGAGACTTTACAGAATACCGAAGATCTCCAGACCATATGGCAACGAGCAGGGTTGGCGGAATATTTTGAAGCCCCACTACCTAAACCCGATCTCCTCCGATGTTACTATTTGGTCTCCACATTACAAGCTAATGAAGATAAGGACCAACCCGGATCATTTGTTCTCCCCTCATTGCTGGGCAACAACGAGTTGAAGAGGTTTGAACTTACTGTGGAGTTGGTAAGCGATGCTTTAAATATGCATGGCACGCATGTACCCTCAGAAAAGGATGCTCTCGTTCCCACCAACATGAAGGACAGGAAACTAGTGAAGCTGAAAGACATGGCAGCACTCACCCCAAATGTGTCCATCCCTCTCCGCATGTGCATGCAACATTTCGCCTTCCCCGGCCAAGACCGATTCACGCAACCACACAAGAAGATCTGGTTTGCTCTCTACTTGGCGGAAGCAGGTGCGTTGCCTATTAAGCTACCAATGTGGATTATAGATCAGTTGTATGAAGCAAACAAACGGGCTTGTAGGAAATTAGTGGTGAACGGATGCTGTGCGATCACACGCATTATTTACCGATGCCTAGCATATGATGTCCCCATTGAACGTGCCTTAACTTGGGCACAATTACAAATGTTTAAAAGGCTCAAGACGTCCACACATCAGTCCAAGCGCATGAGGGGCGCGATCCGTTGTGTCCAGACAAGGGAAGTCCTGACTACTCCTGAGGCATCACCACTAAGAGAGGGCACTGTACCTCCCTTTACCATTAGGATACCCAGGTCGGAATCTGACACTACGACACAACCTACCCCATCGGCTCCTCCTGTTACACCTGAATTCGAATTTGCTGCCACTGGAGAGGCTGAAGGACTGGACCCCCAGGATTTCGAAGCATTCCTACAAAGCACACAATTCTCTGACGTGGAGTTTTATTCAGAGGCAGAGGAGCAGGGCACATCCTCACGAAGAAGAAGAAAGTCTACAGACGGTAGACATGTCCATTGGAGTGACGCTCAGCAAAGTCAACAACACGGACACCCGGAAGAAGAAGAAGCGTATGAAGAAGAGACCACTGAAGCTAGTCAGATTATGGAAAGAGTGCGATCGCAGCAGTTACTCACTGAACAGAGCAGCAGAGTACTTATGACTCAGTTGTTGGAAGAAGCGGGAATTGACTCAGAGTACAGGGAAGGTCTCTTATTGATGGCAGAAACATATGGAGTTGTAGAAGCTGTGCGCACTGCCATTCAGAGGCCTTCAGTTCAATATGACCCACGAAGGTTCCAGACACGACCTCGCTCAGGTAAAAATATCCAAATCCCCGTTACAGTTGCAGAAGAGCCAACTACTACACCAACCTCCCAAACAGCTAGTCAACAGCACCCCGCCACCCATGAGGAGTCCACCGAACCACTACCGCCTACTCCCCCACCATCACCTCCTAGAACAGAGACAGTGGAAATCCCATCGACCACTCGACCCACTGACCCAACCTTCATCTTCCGTACTCCCATCTCTAGTGCCACCCTATTCTCCACCACTGATAATCCAATCTTCGAAGCAAACCCCAACACTACACAATCCGCTGAACCCCTCCTAGAGCCTGCCCTAGGGCAACCATCCCCAACGCCCTCAGCCACGGGTCATCCTGACCCTAGATCCACATTCATGGGCTTCCCTGCTACCACGCAACCCTTTCAGCCCTCCTCAAATTTACGACCTCAACCCCCGACATCCCTCTCTCCATTCCTACAATCCCTCCATGACCTCTTTGCTAGGGCTTTTCAACCAGGCTCTCAACCATTCCCTGTCTTTCCAGCTCCCCACCCCACTTCACATCTATTCACCACTTCCACACACACACCACCTACCATACCAATGTATATGGCAGGCCCCACACTAACACCCACTCCTGAAGGTATGGACATTTCACCACCCACGGCACCTCCACCCACGGTTCCACCTCTTCCCGTTCCCCCTCCACCAATTTCACCCACACACACAACTTCCGTAGACACATCATTCACTGTCTCCCTTCCCCAATTCCCATCCCATGCATCTCCCACGATAAACAACCCACACTCATCTATAGGAAATGCATTGGACACCATGTTGGCTTGTATATCAAATTTAAGAACAGATTACATTCAGCTCCAGCAACAAAACGAACGCCTGCAAGAGCACTCAGCGACACTACAGCACCGCCTTGCGGCACTAGAAGAGGAGAACGCTCGCCTCCACACACAGTTCCAAACCCTCCAAGAAGCCCATAATAGATTGGAGGTACAGCTACAGAACGTAGATCAGGAAGCAGTGCAGGTGGTAGAAGGTCACCTACGGTCACAGCTGGAACGCAACTCAAAACTTCAGCGAAATATGGCGCTACTTAAACGCCATCTTGCGGCTGCTCAGGAAGAGAACAGACGTCTGCAAATACAAAATCAAGAGAACCTGGAGGCAGCTATTGAGAGCACACCGGGGGCACCCATCAGCCCATCCAAGTTTCAAGCAGTGACCCCCGATAATATCAAGATTATATTGGAAGATTATGCCATGCTGCTCGAAGCACATGATAAGCTATCGGAGGAGCTAGGACAACTGAAACAGGAACACCAACAAGGACCAACAGCTGCCCCTCCAACCACCCCCTCTGCGACTTTTCTTCTCAACGCAGAGGCCATAAAAGATCTCCAGGAACAGGTAACTGAATTGCAAACACGTCTACTGCAATATGAGAGACCATCTTCCCCTTCGGAGGCTCCCACGGACGAAGAAGTTGTGCAAATTCCTGTGGAACAAACGTTTGATGAAGAATATGATCCGCAACCATTCCCAGGAGGCCAACAAACAGAAGAAGCGTAGGACACGTTCGAGGCACCACGGCCACCATGGTTACGACAAGTGGAGGAAATAGGGACTTCGCATGAAGAGCGTACCGTAGTGCAAAATCAGGCCATGAGGGTCATCGAGGAGACTGTGTTACAATCAGCTTACTTCAAGAACTTGTCATCGAGATGCCTGATTCTCTCATCGGAACTCCAATACAGGCCGTATTTTATTATCTTGGCTGATTATAATGCAGAAATACAAAGAGTCACGGGTCAGATTCCTACTTTTGCGACCCAATTTCAACCCGAAGACCTTCCTCCAGAGGTGCGAAAAGGCAAGATTCGTCAACCAACATGGCGGCAGAAACTTTTAGAGACCTATCCAGAAATGCTACGCACATGGAACAACGCGCCGTTGCACCTCCTATACAACCCATGCTACGGTCCAGTCCCCCGCCGCAGGTCGTGGAAGGCATTTAATATCAAGGTACAGAACAATGCGCAATGCAAGGAATGGCTGAACTACCCGTACATCGCGCCACCACAAGGACCACCATCGGTAGCATATATGATGGGGACCATTCGCCACTGGATGCCGCGCTTGAAGCCCATGCAAGATGTAGCAGCGCAAATGATGCTTAAAATCTTAGATATGATGCAAGTAGTGCTGAAGACCTTTAGAAATGCAGCCGCACCACAGGTACGTCTTCCGGGGTTTAGCAATGGAAATTACGACTTGGTGTATGACATGAGCACCACCCCCAGTATCCGTGTGGCTTACGCTTGGCATGCACGCATCAAATACCTCCCCGCCTGTTACAAACAGACCTTCGAAGAAATGTTCAGATCAGGTTTCTGGGAGTA
>MU260238.1:0-55000 GCA_020310875.1 Ceratopteris richardii | reverse complement strand
TCAGTCCTATCTCTGAGTGTGTGTGAGGCCTACACTCTAGCCCACACCTTTCTACACCATTAAGCAATGTTCTTCATGCCTATGGCATTGTACAACATTGTTTATTAATACATTACATTTACATTGTTCATTTATGAGTTCTCTGTCATAGTCTCTGTAAGTCAGTCAACTTGTGGAGATCATATCTCACTCATTTGTCCACCAAATTCAAAGATCTATAGCTTGTTGGAACCAGCTTAAAGTCTTCTACTTGCTGTCAAAATTTGAAGGATTTCTATTCAGCCATTTCAGAGAAAGTCGAGGTGATCACTGGTCGAAGTCTTCAACAGTGCTAAAAAGTCGGGGGTAAAGGCTTACTTGCTAAATTAATTTCTCTAAGCATAGTTAATCTTTTTAAGTGATTCCACTTGGATTAGTTAGCTTGCTTAGCTAGTTAGATACCCCTAAAAGGAAGTTTTCCAATTCCTATTGTGCTGGTCATACTGAGGAAAAGATGCAATAGGTGTATTGTCAAAAATAGAAGGTTTTCTTGAAGACTTGAAGTTCAAAGTTGTCTGTTTTGATTCAATCATTTCATACATCATTTCCAAAGTACATAGGCCATTTTATGGTATCATTGGAAAGCTAAGAATGTCTACTTATCAACTCTGAATCATCAAAGGGCAAGTACAAAGCAAGATTTGGCAGTACCTACTCATCATCTTGAAGTATCCATCCATCTTCCCAAGAGTGGTATCAGAGCAAAATCAAGGTAAAATGGGAGATGATTTTCCTTCATTTATTGATAAATTGGACAGGAACAACTATCAGGCATGGTCTCTAAGGATGAAGACATACCTACAAGGAAGGAGTCTTTATGGATACATCTTAGGAGATGAAGAATTGCCCTCATTCAAAACCAGAGGATTACCAACAAAGGAAGAACATGAAAAGCTCAACACATGGTGTGCCAAGGATGCAATAGCGAGGTCTTACTTACTCAACTCCATCTCTGATTTTCTTTTGCCACATATTAGAAACTGTAAGACATCCCAAGAGACTTGGGAAACCTTGTCATCCTACTTCTCTTCCAACACAAGGGCCAAAAAAAACCAATTGTGGATTGAATTCACCACACTAAGAAAGCAACCTAAGCAGGCTATTTTAGAGTATGTGACTAAGATTAAAGATGTAGCAGATCAATTAGCAAGCATAGGAGAAGAGATTGAAGAAGAGCAGATAGTAAGGCAAGTGATCAATGGGATTAAAGCTGATGACAAATGGGAAAGCTTCACCACTGCCATGGACCTATACATGGACATGCAAATTCCATATCTTACCACTCTCATGGGGCAATTGTTCACTCATGAAGCCAAGCTCAACAAGAATGGAGACTCATCCAAAGGTAATAGCTCTTTTGCCCTATACACTGATAAAAGTAAGTCTAAAGATAAAGGTAAGAACAAGAAAGGAGAGGATGAAGGCATTACCTCCCAAGCCAACTATGCAGGGAGAGGTAGATCATCAAGAGGAAGGGGCAGAGGAGGTAAGCAAGGTAGGGGGAGATCCTACAACTCCTCACCATGCAACATTTGTGGTTTATCAAATCATACTACAGATGAGTGTTTCAGGAACTACAAGAATCAGAGAGGAAGAGGATATCAAAGAGGTGGATACTCACAATCAAGAGGCAGATTCAACCATCATCAAGGGTACAACAACAACTACAACAAAAACTACAATGGCAACTACAAAAGAGGTGAAGAACCAAAAGGTAAGCATCAAGTACAAACAGGTGATGACACCAAGCACTCAGTAGTTAAAGTTGGAAATGTTAAGACTTGTGATGGAAATCAAAACTTGTTGATTAGGGTACTATATGTACCAACCATTACAAAAAACTTGATGAGTGTTGGACAGATTGTGGAAAAAGGTTTGTAAGTCAGATTCAACCAATTTGGAGCATTTGTGGAGGATCGAAGGCATGGGTTCAAGAGAATTGCTAAAGGAGAAAAGACAGGTAGACTTTTTACTTTTGAGCTAGAAGATACAAAGAATATTGCACTCTACAATTATAAAGATCAAACACTTTCAGAGCTTGAGATTTGGCATAAAAGATTAGGGCATGTAGGTGAAAGAAACTTGAAGCAAATATGCAGGGACCAATGTGTGCTTGGGATACCTAATGTATCCAACCAACACATGATTTATAAATGTGGTGCTTGTCAGTTTGGGAAGTCTCATAGGTTACCCTTCTCAAGGAAAGGCTACATGCATGAGGACTACCTAGAACTTGTCCATACAGATGTAAGGGGACCAAGCAAAGACCCCTCAATCTCACGATCAAGGTACTATGTATCTTTTATTGATGATTATAGCAGATGGACTGTATTGTACTTCATGAAGCACAAAGATGAAGTGTTCAACTGTTTTAAAAAGTATCTTGCACTTGTTGAGAATCAGACAGGGAAGAATCTAAAGAGGCTAAGGTCAGATGGAGGAGGTGAGTACTTCTCCAATGAGTTTGAAGCATTCTTGCAGGAGAGAGGAATCAAGAGAGAAATCACCACAAGGTATACTCCTGAACAGAATGGGGTAGCTGAGAGAAGAAATAGATTGATTGTTGAAACAGCTAGGTCAATGTTGAATGAAAAAAAGTTACCTAACTATTTATGGGCAGAGAGTGTATCTACTGCCACTTACCTCATAAACAGGTTACCATCTAAGTCCCTTGATGGGATGACTCCTTATGAAGCATGGCATGGTAAGAGACCCTCACTTGATCATTGCAAGATATTTGGATGTGTAGCATATGTACACATTGCTTCTCAGATAAGAGGTAAGCTAGACCCTAAAGCTGAGAAATGTATCTTTATTGGATATGATCTGAATCAGAAAGGGTACAGGTTCTACAACCCTTCAAATAAGGGATTCGTGGTTAGTAGAGATTTTTTCTTTGATGAAAATGATTCTTGGTATGAGAATGAATGCAAGAATTTTAAACTACCCTATGACTTGGAGGAGGAATTTCCAAGTCTTGCTAAGGAGGAACCTACTCAGAATGAAGACACCAATTCACATGATGAAGACATTATCAATTTTTGAAGAATTCAAGGCATGGAAGTCCAAAGGCAAACTCAAGATGAAGAAACTTGAAGACATACCTGAATCTTCAAATCAATCAATCAGAAGATCACAAAGGGAGAGCAAAAAACCTATCAGATATGGGTATGACACCTCTCTTGTTACTAAGCACTCTGTTTATCTTGCCAAAGACTTGTCAATTGAAGAACCAGGATCATATGAAGAAGCACAAACTAAGACAGAATGGAAAGAAGCTATGGATGAGGAGATTGAAGCACTCAAAGAAAGTGACACATGGGAACTAATACCAAAGAAAGAGTCCATGAAGGTAATTGGATCTAGATGGATCTATAAAATCAAAAGAAATTTTGATGGGTCAATTAGCAGGTACAAAGCCAGATTGGTGGCCAAGGGTTTTGCACAAACCCAAGGCATTAACTATGAAGAAACATTCTCACCTGTGGCCAAGATGCCAACCATCAGGGTATTGGTAAGTGTGGCTGCATCTAAGAATTGGAACATGTATCAATTGGATGTAAAAAATGCATTTCTTAATGGATAGATTTCAGAGGAGGTATATATGTCACAACCTCCTGGCTATGAGGATCCTAACAAGGTAACATATGTATGCAAATTAAAAAAGGCTCTTTCTGGATTGAAGTAGGCACCTAGGGCATGGAATCACAGGTTGACCACATACCTTCAAGACCAAGGTTTTGTCATGAGCAAGGCAGATACTTCTCTATTCATCAAGAGAAGTAATTCACGGGTAATATACCTATGTGTATATGTTGATGATATCATACTTATAGGTAATGATGTCAATGGAATCAGAAAAATCAAGAACTAGATGATGGAGGAATTCAAGATCAGTGATCTTGGTTTACTAAAGTATTTTCTTGAACTTGAGTTAGTCTATACTAACTCTGGAATTTATATTACTCAGAAAAATACATACAGGATATGTTGAAGAAGTTTCATTTGCAAGATGCCAAAGTTGCATGTACTCCAATGGAGGTAAACCTAAAACTAAGTGCCCATGAAGGTGATGAAATCGATGATATTACAGGTTACCAAAGCATAGTGGGAAGCTTGAACTATGCTACCTTGACAAGGATAGATATTGCATATGGAGTTAGTGTGCTAAGTCAGTTCATGCATAAGCCAAGGGTACCTCACTTAGAAGCTACCAAAAAGGATATTAAAATACCTAAAGGGTACTCAACATCATGGTTTGTATTTTCCCTACACATCAGACTTGGACATTAAGATCTATTCAGATGCAGATTGGGCAGGATGTAAAGATGATAGGAGGAGAACTTCTGGATATATTTCTTGCAAGTAATAAACCAATATCATGGTCTTCAAAGAAGAAACCTTCTGTTGCTTTATCTTCTACAGAGGCAGAGTATAGAGGATTGGCAAATGCCACTCAAGAAACCATATGGATCAAGTTATTGTATACAGAATTGGGTTTGTATACTACCTCACCATTGATCTTTGGAGATAATACAAGCTCACTTCACCTTGCAGCTAATCCTATTTATCATGCTAGGACCAAGCATATAGAGGTCCATTACCATTATGTGAGAGAAAAACTATTAAGCAAGGACATTCAACTAACATATGTATCAACCAACATGCAGTGTGCAGATTTGTTATGTTACTAAAGCATTGGATGGAACCAAACTTTGCAGGTTCAAATCAATGACTGGATTGCAGGATATACATGAAGACTGAAGATGAAGACCAGCCAAAATGTTTGACTTGAGGGGGAGCTATTGGTGCAATTCACAAGCCTACACATTTGGCTTGTAGTTCATACACATATGAAGATGCATAGGAATCAATGCTAGTGGTTAATTACCATTTTATCCTTTTGTAAAAGTCATATTTGACTTAGAATCTTTGTAGGCACCTACCAAGAAGAGCTCGTGGAAAAGTTAGGAGTTGATTGATGGAATATCTCCTATAATGGAGGATCACTTTTTAGAGGAAGCACAAATTTGAATTCAAATTCAAATTGGAAGTGAACATCTATATAAACTTCCAAAGAAAAAGTTGTGGTAGATAAGAGTCACTTTCTGAGCTCCTCAGTCCCATCTCTGAGTGTGTGTGTGAGGCCTACACTCTAGCCCACACCTTTCTACACCATTAAGCAATGATCTTCATGCCTATGGCATTGTACAACATTGTTTATTAATACATTACATTTACATTGTTCATTTATGAGTTCTCTATCATAGTCTTTGTAAGTCATTCAACTTGTGGAGATCATATCTCACTTATTTGTCCACCAAATTCAAAGATCTATAGCTTATTGGAACCAGCTCAAAGTCTTCTACATGCTATCAAAAGTTGAAGGATCTCTATTGAACCATTTCATATAAAAGTCCATCGAGGTGATCACTGGTTGAAGCCGCAACAGTCCTAAAAAATCGGGGGTAAAGGTTTACTTGCTAAATTAATTTCTCTGAGCATAGTTAATCTTTTTAAGTGATTCCACTTGGATTGTTAGCTTGCTAAGCTAATTAGATACCCCTAAAAGGAATTTTTCCAATTCCTACTGTGCTGGTCATACTGAGCAAAAATGCAGCAGTTGTATTGTCAAAAATAGAAGGTTTTCTTGAAGACTTGAATTTCAAAGTTGTCTGTTTTGATTCAATCATTTCATACATCATTTCCAAAGTACATAGGACATTTTATGGTATCATTGGAAAGCTAGGTATGCTTATCAACTCTGAATCATCAAAGGGCTGGTACAAAGCAGGATTTGGCATTACCTACTCATCATCTTGAAGTATCCATCCATCTTCCCAATAGTATGTGTATGTGTATGTGTATGTGTATGTGTATGTGTATGTGTATCTATACATTTGATGGATGTTAAAGAGACCAATTCATGCAAGAAAAACCTCTTTTCAGACCTATCAAGCTATTTTTGGAGTTATGCAAGTCATGGAGGTTTAGGGCCAACCATCTGAGGGAACAGAGTAACCAATTAGGAAGGATTGTATCTTCGAAGTTTGTGAGCAATCGCGCCTTCAGATTCTCAATGAAACCATGAAGAAACATGCTTAGAGTCTCCGAAAGTAAGTGCCGACCTCGCCACACCAAAGTGCTACCCAAAACATTGTTACATACCTGGGAAAATCTAGATGTTGGGGAAGCATTCACGAGAGAGACATTAACTGCAATAGACATTCTCACCACCAGCATATCGTCACCATCTGTAATGTCATTCTAGTAGGGTGAATCCATGATCTTATGATTGTTCACACGTGCGAATAGGGAGATCAAATAATCGAGGTTATTATGATGTAGTAAGGGGAACCCAGGCATCACTAGTATATAAGGAGGCCTTTGGTGGTGGCAAAAGGTGGATTAGAGATACACATATAGGAGAGGGAATGCTCACAAGAGATACATAGGGGGAAAGTTGTACACAAGGAGGCAAACCCATCCGTGCATAACTCACACACAGAGATACATGCATATCTAGAAGCAATAGAGAAAGGTAGAAATAGGATGTATGAACAAAGGTCGAGGTAGCTGAAAGGAAGACCAAGAGGATAAAGGGACACAGTCGAAGGATAGATGGGAAAAGGCCTAGGGGAGGAGGCAATGGTTGTGAGCTAGGATAGTTGATGGTTTTGGGAGGATTAGAGAAGCTTGCTAATGGTGTTGATGAAGACAACCACGATGGTAGTGAGTGGTGAGTGGTGAGTGTTGCAAGAGTATCATGGCAGCTAATACAACACCTGTGCTAGAGGGAAAACATTCAAGGGAGCATCTGATTGCGATACCTGAGCTAATAGAGTGACAAGGGAGAAGAATGAGCATCGACAATAGATGGAGGGGGTAGCTGGGATCAAACCTTCAAAGGGAAGGTTGTTATGGTTGCAAAGTACCAATGCGTCACCAAGGAACCATAGGAGATTAGGGACTGGAGAGGTGATGATTTTTGTAGTAGGGAAGGTCAGAGGCAATTGGTCGTCAAAAGGAGAAGGAAATTCAACTGGCTTCCACTTCCACTCTATGGAATCAGAGATGGAGAAGGGATTCTTCCTTTCTTCCAGTCCTATAGTGGTTCTTCCAATGGTGGAAAGGACACCAAGGTTCAAGAACTATCAATAGTTGTGACATCACATCCCGCTTAGTATAAACATTTTGTATTACTTTACTAAGGACTTATGAGGCATCTGTATTACTTTATTACTCTCCTCGTGTAAAGCAATGACAAAAACTTCTAAATATGTATGCTTCTAAGTGAAGGTTACCTCAGCATCAAACTGTGTGAGGACTAGATAGATTCATGCAATTGTACACTTCCTCTACCTCATTAAGTAATTTAGGGTCTTGGTTCGATCACACACTATCCCTTGTTGTTTTGTTGTGTGGTATAAATCTTTCAACTCTGTATGAATTTGAATGTATTATCTAGTGAGTTGTGAAGGTCTATCGTATGTTAATCCAAAAAATGAAGAAGGTTTGGGCACTTCAGAGTCACACTCGGTGCGCTACGACCCTTGTCTTCTCATACAAAGTCATAACCAGTAGACCTATCGATGTTGCAAAATTTATGGCATGTGCGGTGAGACCAGGGCTTGGTAGCATTGATGACTGGGGATCACTGTCTATGACCTGAACTTACTCAAGGCCTACATCACCCAATCCTGAATGAATCATCACCATGGGAGGAAGACTCAAGTCACAAAGTAGGGATGAGCTAGAAATGGCTCAAGATGACTTAACAACACTTCTTTCTAGAGTTAATATTAATTTCCCTATTTTCAAAGGAGCCTCGAGCAAAGACCCTCACAATCACATTCAATTTTTTCTGCCCTTGTGCAAAAGTAGGGGATTGGAGGGGCAAACAAATACCTTAATGGCTTTGTTTCTAGCAACTCTAGAAGCATTGGTAGACAAATGATTCAACCAATTCGAAGAAAGTCATTTTGCAACTTGGCAGGAAAGAAGATAGAATTTTCCTCTACATTCAAGCTAGGAAATTCTATAGAGCAAGTTTTAGACAAGCTAGAAAATCTTAATTTGAGAAGAGATGAGTCTTTTCTAGAGTTGACGACCCCATCAAAGGCACTGGGGGCAAAGCTGCCTGAGGCACCTATAGATTTCCTAATTAAGATATGGTTGGAAAAAGCGCTACACATGAGCATGAGATTGGAATAGGTCCGAATACATTTCAATGACACCCCATCATGGGCTGACATCTATGGGCAATGGCAATCTACATGGTGGTAAAACTAAGAAGGGAGATTGAGGAACTAAGAGAACGTGAAACAAGGGCAAGTCTCTAGTACTATATTAAATTAAGACCTCTCACTCGCACACGCTCTATCTCCTCCTCCTCCTCCCACCATCTACTCTATCCCTTATTGCCTTGAACCCACAACTCCTCCCTTGCCTCCTTCCATCGGCCAACCTTGCACATACACACATCCCCAACCTCCCTCACCTTTCTGCCAAACAGCCACCCCCCCTTGTAGCTCCTGCCCCCTCCTTGTCCTCCCCTGTTCACCAGCCAACCCCCTCCCTCCACCCTATCGTGGCCCCTCCCCCCTCCTTTTCTTTATTTTTCTTTTGTTTTTGCTTTTTTGATTTTGTTCAGAATGTTGCTCGATATAGGAAAAGACAAAGCAAAAGGGAAGAGAAGGAGATATAGAAGAAAAGAGAAGAAGAAGAAGAAGAAAAATGAAGAAGAAGACTCAAATAGTGTTCCAAACAATAGAATTTTTGCTAGCTTCCCCCATTTCCTTTTTCCTTGCATGTGTTAGACATGGATGGACACGGAATCCATCCCCCAGAGGGACTCTTGTGAAGCCTCCTCACCCGACTCCACTCTGTCACCCATCCAACTCTCCCTTACTAATGAGGCTAGAGCGAGCTTGGCATCTAAAGTTGAATGGCTTCAAGCTTCATCAATGATATGCAAATTCAACATTCTTCATCCCAGTCGTAGCGAGCTCAGGGACTTGCTTCAGGGTAGCTTTCTTGTTGAGGTTGGCAAGTTTGTTGGTATCCAGCCCTTGGGTCACGATTACTAGGTGGAATTGGGGTCACCGGAGGTGGCCGCTCGGATGATCGCACTTTCACCTATTGTGATTTGGGTACGTCGAGCCTACGTTTGCCCCTAGACACATGGCTTTGATCCTATGATGACATCTTCCTCGCCCAACCTCCCCGACAAAGCACAGGGGTTTCTAGTGATGTCTTTTTGTTTCCCCGGCCTTCAGAGCGAGTATCTCCCCTTGCTACCTAAGATTGGTGGATCTCTGGGCACCTTCTTGGAGGTCCCCATGATGGTGCGGCTTTGATTGTGCCAAGGTGATGGGCATTCCCTCAGCGAGGATTCTCGTCTCGGATCCCACATAGTTGCCTCAGAGATGGAGCTTCCTTTGCTTTCAGGTGGATGGTTGATTCAAAAGGTTGAGTACTCGGGCCTCCTGAATCAATGTTTTGTCTATCGCAAGTTTGGTCACCTTGAAGGCGTGCCCCTCGTAGACCAAGAGGTGGACAAACAGCTCTTTGGGCCGATGGATATGCATTCTCAAAACCTCTTCCCTCAGCCCCTCCTCTAATTTCCTCATACCCCCTATAAGCTGGGGTTGGGGGTGGGTCTCCTCTACCTTCTAGTATTTTAAGAGCCGCAACCCACTCCTCACAAGGCACATGTTGGAAGTAGCCTAGGCATCAGTGTTAGTTTGGTCAACAAACCTGTCCTATGGACCAGGAGAGGTTTGTTCCCATCAGGAATCGCTTTAGCGCTCTTTGAGAGGACTATCTCGTGGACTTAGCACTCTCCTGATGCATTTGTCTTGTGATATTGCTTTGGTGCCTTCTTTTGGGCCCTCAACTACATTTCTTGCTCCTCAAGTCTCCTCTCCTAGGCTATCCATCTCTCCTCAACCTTTTTGACCTCTGGATTTTGCACCTACTGGACCTCGACAATCCCTCAACAGTGACTTCTAGGTGAGTTGGGTGGTCCATGAGGTTCCATCTCCCCCTCACCCTCCTTTCTCACCTGGTACATCTCCCCTGATAGCTATTCCTCTCGGCCTCATGAGCTTCGACTACCATCTATGGGGGGAGAGCTTTGGTTATGCATTGTCAAGGTTTTTTGGTGGACAGGAGGACTTTCTTGCCACTCGTATTCGCGTCCATGCACTAGCTCTTGAGTCTCACAGTTTGATTGCCCTTGAGTTGGCAGAGGCATTTTCGTTTCCTCTTTACAAGGCTTCCTAGCCTAATTGGTATCTTAGGGAGGCACTATGCTTTGTCAGGGCACATGTCATCGAGTTCTCCCATCACCTTTGGGAACTGGATCTCTTTTAATTGTTTATCAAGTCCTGGGACTCCATTCAGTTTTTGTTCATTCATGGTATTGAGGAGATTAAGCTTATTGTATATGTGATTGCGGACTATCAAACTAGACCCGACTATATGTACATTCATGAGGAGGAGTTTGGACAAGAGCAGGCCCAGGCGGTAGTGATTCCACTTGGCTCAACTTGTGTAGGGTGTTACTAGAGCAGCTCGCTGCCTATCGAGGAGGGTTGGACTCGAATTACTCCCCGTCCAAACTGGCCTCGAAGCTAGCCCGCATTGGTAGCGCTCCAGCATCTTGGTATGCTTTTGTTTCATGGAATTTCTAGGGATTGGCCAGGCCTTAGTTTTTATGATACAGGGCTCGCCTTTGTCAGGAGCTCCACCATTGCTTGGTGTTGGTAGATCTATTGATGTCCTTATGCTTCAAGACCACCACCTATCCTTGGGCCATACATGGCAATGTAGGTAGCTTTTGCAGAGGCATGGGGAGGTCTTTTGTTCTACTAGGTATAGGCTCAATGGCTTGCAAGGTGGTGTTTGCATTTCTGTGGAGGATTCATTGCAATCGGCGATTGTGGGCAGAGGAGAGAGTATCCCAAGCAGGGCCACTTGCCTTATCTTGCAGTGTAGGGCTTGAGGTATGGATTTATGACCCTTTACGCTCCAAACCATGAGAGTACTTGTGCCACTTTCTAGTCTCAGATTCCAGATGCTGCTCCGTTTGCTAATGCTTAGTGTATTGCGGGAGACTTCAACATGATTGAGGCTCATAAGGATTGCCAAGGGGTGGTCAGACCACTGTGCATGGCTTTGAGCTTGCTTCTTGGGAATGAATTTATATGACCTTGCAGTTGTATGATGTATGGCACATTGGGGCAAGAGTAGGGCAGCCTTCATTCCTCTCGATCGGGCACAAGCATCAGAACATGTCCAATATTATGTTGATGAAATAATTGCTCTGACATCATCTACATTTGTATCCACATGAGTGCATCTCCATTTTGTATCCAGGAGGCACTCCATTTCTAGTTTATTTCCATTTTATATTGTATCTCTTTTGTATTTGGGTACTTTGTCATTTGCTTCTACCATTGTATTCATTCTCCTTTGAGGGGAATTATCCCACATGAGATGTACTTTGGAGAGCCCCTTCCAAATCTATATATTAATGAGGGCCCCTCCCCCCATTTGTACTTGGTTAGAAGCTTGAGGAGCTTACTCCATGCTCTTGGCAAGCTCATTTCTAATCCATGTGATTTTACCCATTTCTTGGTCTACTCACTTTGAGTCTCTCACACTCTTTCTTTTGTGAGTACACTCTTCTTTTCATTTTGCTTTTGTTTGTGTACTGTCTACATGGTATAAGAGCACTAGGTGGAGGTCTTGGTGGTGCATTTCATGGTCATTTTGGTGGTGGTGGTGCTTGAGTATTGGTGATTTTTCTTTCTCCTCATTGAGAGAAGTTCTTGCCATCAATTTTGTGCTCTTTGGGGCCTCATTTTGCCCATTCGCCCACCCCCCACCCTTTATTTCATCCATTATTTTCACATGCTTTAACCCCATTTTCCCTCCCTTCCTCCCTCCCTTACTCCTGATGACTGTTTTGATTTTTCATGGTCTTTTGACATTGTGCATCACATTTGGCAATGAATTGTATGCTCTCTAAGTGTTTGTAAACACTCTCAAGCTATTGTTCAAGAATTTTTGCTTCATCTCATATGTGTAAAGTGTTTAGAAACACTTTAATCAATATTTTTCCTTCATTCTCCACGGTAAATTCTCATGTAGAGCTGCATATTCATGTCTTAAGTCCTCTGGCACATGTCCGTGTGATTGTGGTATTGAAGAACTCACAGTAGATCAACCTTAATGGTGACTATATTCTCCATTTGCTCACAAATGCTACCTTCCAATATCAGGTGGTGTTGGAGTACAACGCCAACACGCAGGTGGTGTCGGTTGGAACCCCAAGTTGTTGCATCAGATTTGTATGCACAACTGTCTTTGACTTACGCAACCTCTTGGATGTCATCACAGGTCCTGTTTATGCCGGGGTTATTGTGACAGGCGACAGCATCTTCAGCCTCTCACAGTGGAACTTCACCGACAACATGAACAATAGCAGTGTTTTCAGCCTCGCTTACCTCATCGCTCTTGGTGACATTAGCGGCAATGGAGGTGGAGACTCTGGAGAACACTATCACCATCATGGCGGCAGACTCTCGAAGGGTTATATCATCTTGATTGCTGGCGGAGGGGCATGTGTCACTGTGGCAACAGTAGCATGCCTTTACTACTTGTGTGTGGTGAAGAAGAGGAGATCGACAACCTACACCAAGACCTTGCATACCTAGTCAACTGGGTGCATCCATTTGCTCACAGAACATCAGCTTCAGTGTGCGCTAGTCAAAGAGAGTGGGACAAGCGGAGAATAAGATCGAGGAAGGGATAGAGAGTAAAGTTCATTCTCGGTGTGGATCTTTTTTTATCTATTGCAGGCGCTGCTATCGTTGGTGATTAAGCTTTGCAACGCGCATCATACTAAGGTGAACGCCATTGGACCTACTACAGAGAGAGAGAGAAAGAGAGAGAGAGAGAGACCAAGAGCAATCCTCTGTTATATGCATCCTAGATAGAGGAGATCATCCAAGCTCTCTCTGAAACTCTACGCATCCACTTCTGATCCTGACTGCTGTGTTGCACCATCTCTCGTGCAGAGAGAGAGAGAGAGAGAGAGAGAGAGAGAGAGAGAGAGAGAGAGAGAGAGAAAGAAAGAATGGAAAGGCACGACTATAATAGGAAAACAACAAGTTCTTTGAGACAGAGAGTAAGTGACAGAGCACGACTATAATAAACACAAGTTCTCTGAGATAGAGAGTGAGTGACAGAGCATGACTGCTCTGAGGCGGCTTCCCGAATCCCTACTACGTGCCACCTCTTCTCTGAGGCGGCCAACTCTTCTCTGATGCACACTATCACACAGAGACATGTGAAACATAGCAATAGCGTGTATGTGAAAGAAGGCATTTCCACATGTCGAATTCTATGGTTGATTGTTTTAAATATCACCAATCCTTGCATGCAAGTTCTGATATGATATCAATAGTGATGCAATCCATAATGGTACATTGTATTGGCTTGTGATCTTTCCGTGGGCTTTACATGCTGCTTCTGGTCATCATTTAACTCGATGACTTGAAGACTTAATTTTAGAAATATCATACCTAATCAAAGAAATTATTGTAACTTTTTAATAACATTTTTTTTAACTTAAGTGCCCATCAATTAATATATTGTAACTTTTTAATAACATTTTTTTTAACTTAAGTGCCCATCAATTAATATATATAATTTTGCAAGGATACGTTCACCCTACACTTTGGTACATTTCTAGCTATTCAAGTACCCTCACAAGTATGCTCCTTTTCAAAGGGGTTATGTTGTAACTTTGTTAAGTGCCCTTTATGGTAATCTTCACTCGAAGTACTTGTATTTCTTCAAGGGTAACAACCCTAACATTTGGCATAATATCAGGTCAACACCCATCTTTCCAAAGGTCTTAATTCTCTCTCTCAAAGACACCCTTTGGCACTAAGTACACCATCATTATACAACAAGCAAGAGGAGTGTTGTGTTTATGCACTTTTGGGTTGGAGGCTAGTCTAAGCCCACCCACAAAGTTTCTTGAGTTCCTAACCTATTCTCAAGCTATTTGGTGTGCAACGGGCTACTCTAAGCCCTCCTCTTGTGTTGACTCATCTCGATTTTTGTGCAAGCATAGGGCTATTCTAAGCCCCCCTCCAAGGTATCTCTCTCGCATTATCCAGTGTAGGGCTACTCTAAGCCCTCCCCCACTCTCCAAGGTGTCTACTTCATTTTTGGTGCAAGTATAGGGCTACTCTAAGCCCCCCTATCCCTATCCCAACTCAATTTTATGAAATAATTTTTATCGCAAGTGTGGTAACTTCGTTTCAATAGCTACAATGTCAACGATTTCAAATGCCCCATCCTCAAGTCAATTATATTTACCCTCCTTTATGCCAATATTCATGCAGAAAGATGAAAGGCTAAACAACACAAATTACAACCTATGGAAGGATACAATCAAGGCCTATCTCTATACAAACCTGTTGTATGGGATCGTTGAAGGTATAGAATGAGAGTCCGATAAGGAAACCAATCTAGGAGCTTGGAATATATGGAACGTAAAAGACAAGTGAGCATTAGGCCAACTTCTCCTCGTATGTGATGAATTGACAAAGGGTCACATCAGTGCATGTAAGACTTCAAAAGAAGCTTTGGATACTCTTGCAAATCTCTATGAAGATAAAACACCATCTTAGATTTATACTCTAGAGGTCGAGTTTCACAATTTCACTATACATCCACAAGACATTACCACAAAAGTGATAGCCTAATTTGAAGATTATCAATGCAAGTTGGCACTTTGTGGACAACAAATTTCAAGTGAAGACATGGATATATGATTGCTCAATAAGCTTCCTAGGTCATATGAAACATTTGTAACCACTCTGTGTATCAGAGGTCAAGTTCTAACTTGGGAAGAGGTCCATCGAATTTTGCTCCTCCATGACTCACGAGCAAATTGAGCTTCCTCACAAGAGAAAGCCATGAAGGCTAATGGATCCTTCCGCAAGGGCAAATATGCTAGTTATAATACTAGCAATGCACCCAAGCAAAGCTCCAACACTTTGTCGGAGAAATTTAGTTGCAATTTTTGTGAAAAGACAGGGCATGTGGAAAATTTTTTCTATAAGAAGAAGCATACATCAAAGTCATCTAGTTCCAAGACCCCATCAAAAACATCTCAACATAGGTCTCAAGATCTTTGACAGTGGAGAAACATCGCATATGTGTAAGGATTGGAATTCTTTTCAAGAGATTGAGGACCATATTGGCGAAGTTTACCTAGGCAACAATAAGAGCCTACCCATCGACGGGAAAGGCAAAGTACAAATCACCAATAACCGAGGGAAGTTCAAATCATTATCCAATGTCTTATTTGTTCCTAACTTGTGCATGAATTTATTATCAGTCAAGGCCATCACCGATCACGATAAACAAGTGTTATTTGATAACACTTCAATTAAGGTGATTGATACTAAAACCAAAGATATCATTGCACAAGGCGTAGAAGAAAAAGGGCTCTTCAAACTCTCTTGCTTTCTATCTAAGGAGTTGCTTTCTAGTATGTGGCATCAAAGGTATGGCCACACTTCATATTTACAAAGGATTTTCTCCTCTCAGATAGTTAAAGATCGGGCACATCAATGATGTCTACCAAGCTTGCACCCAAGGCAAGCAACATAGGGCCTCCGTTCCCAAGGGGGCTTCCACAAGAGCTAGGAACCCTTTAGCCCTCATCCACATGGAACTTTGTGGACCTATGAATACCCCTTCCCTTAGTGGATCACCCTACTTCTTTCTTCTAGTAGATGACCATTCTCAATACATTTGGGCATATTTTTTGAAGTCAAAGGAAAACACTTTCTCTAAGTTTCAAGGATGGATCAACCAAGTTGAGAATGAAGCATCAAAGACAATCAAGACTATTTGATCCGATGGTAGTGGTGAATTTATCAATCACGACTTTGATCTTCTTTTAAAGCAAAAAGGGATAAAATGACAAGTTACTCAATCGCATACTCCATCCAAGAATGGAGGAGCTAAGAGAAAGATCCAAAGTGTGATGGAAATGGCAAGAACCATGCTTCACAACAAAGGTTTACCCTATAAGTTTTGGGCAAAAGAAGTGCATACTACCGTGCACATACTCAATCGAGGCTTCATTAGTGCATTGCACAACAAGAAACCCTTTGAAGCTTACTATGGAAGAAAGCCTAATGTCAATTACTTCCGAGTATTTGGAAGTGAAGCATTTGTCCATGTACCAAAAGAAGATCACAATAAGTTAAAGTCCAAGTCTAAGAAGCATATATTCATCGGCTACAATGGACAATCGAAAGCATATAGATTGTACGATCTTGAGAACCACTCCATCACAATTTCAAAAGATGTTATCTTTAATGAAGCTTCAAGATACTTAACCAAAGATCCAAATACAAGTCTTGGTCTGCCCATCTACACTTCAGAGGGGGACATAGTGTTTTTAAAGCACATGTCAGAGGCAAGTACTTCACATCCACCTAGAAGATCACGAAGGCTCATTGAAAAGTAGCAGTGAGTACAAAGTCATTAAGTAAATTATGCATTGATGCATCAGATCCAACAAATTCTAGAGCCTTCCAACTACAAAGAAGCTCAAGGCCAATCTTAGTGAGAAGAAGCTATGCAACTAGAAATGGATGCAATCGAGAAGAAAAAGAGTTGGACCCTTGTTCCTAAGCCCACAAATCATCATCATAAGAGTTAGGTGGCTCTATAAAGTTAAGTACAAATCAAATAGCACATTAGACAAGTACAAAGCAAGACTTGTAGCCAAAGGATATAAGCAATAGCATGGCATTGACTATGAAGAAACATTTGCCCCTACTGCAAGGTTTACCACCATAAAGATCATTTTAGCACTAAGTGCACATTTCAAGTGGCCCATCTACCAATTGGACGTCAAAAGTGCTTTCCTCAATGGAGATCTTCAAGAAGAATTATATATTGACCAGCCTAAAGGTTTCAAGATCAAAGGAAAGGAAGATCAAATCTACAAGCTTCACAAAGCACTTTACGGACTTAAGCAAGCTCCTAGGTCCTAGTATGAAAAGATTCACAAGTTCTTCGAAGATAAAGGATTTCAAAGAAGTAGTGCCGATGCAAACTTATACATCTATCAGAATGAGTCCTTAGTGGCCATCATCATCCTCTATGTAGATGACTTGATCTTGACAGGTTGAGATGAAGATCACATCCAATTCATCATCAGACAAATTCACCTTGAGTACTCTATGACATATCTTGGACTACTTCACTACTTCTTGGGTATGGAAGTTTGGCAAACCAAAGAAGGCATATTCCTATCACAGAAGAAGTACTGCTTTGATCTTCTTTCTAGATATAACATGGACCAATGTCATTCAGTATCTACACCACTTGATCCCAACATCAAGCTCACACTGGAGGATTCATCATCGCTTATGGATGTGCATACTTATCAATAGCTTGTTGGCCCATTACTCTACCTTTCTAACACTAGACCAGATATTACCTATGTAATTGGTATACTGAGTCAATTTGCATATCAACCTCATCAGACTCATTGGGATGCTGCTCAAAGACTACTCTGCTACCTTGCCTTCACTCGACATCATGGTCTTTGGTACAGAGGGGGCATCAAACTTGTCAGATACTCATATTCAGATTGGGCAGGTGATCTTGATTCTTGACAATCCACTTTCGGGTACATATTCTTGCTTGGCTGAGGACCTATCTCTTGGGCAAGTAAGAAGCAGCTTATAGTTGCTCTATCGTCCACTGAGGCTGAGTACCAAGCATCCAACTTCATAGCATGTGAGGCCATTTGGATTCAACATTTATTATCTGACATTGGTGTTTTGTAGGTTACTCTGACACGCATCCGCATGAATAGCCAGCCAACCTTGGCCATCGCCAAGAATCCAGTGTTCCATGCTTGTACGAAGCACATCAAGATCCAGTACCACTTCATCCATGAGAAGCTCATCTCTCACGAGATTACTCTAGAGCAGTGTGCCTCTTAGGAGAACCTGTAGACATGCTCATCAAGGCTTTACCTCTAGTCCCACTCCAGTGCTTGGTGGATCTCTACAACATTCAGCCGCTCCAAAATGGAGTTGTAGGGGGGGTGTTGATGACATGATTGCTGCTATATCATCTACATTTGTCTCTGCATGAGTGCATCTCCATTTTGTATCCAAGAGGCACTCCATTTCTAGTTTATTTGCATTTTATATTGTGTCTCTTTTGTATTTGGCTATCTTGCCATTTACTTCTATCATTGTATTCATTCTCCTTTGAGGGGAATTATCCCACATGAGATGTACTTTGGAGAGCCCCTCTCAAATCTATATATGGAGGGCCTCTCCCCACATTTTTGTTGGTGCAAATGTCCAAGCCATCACACTTGGCTATGCATGGAAGGAAGAATGTACAATCACTTCATAAAGCATATGAACTTTAGCTTGTAATATTTGGTCATTTACCATTTTAAATGGATTAAACTCTTGAAGAATCTTTTAAGGACCTACATCTCGTGAAGGTAGGAAGGAAGATGAGTTAGGAATTTCTCATGAGAGAATATCTCCTCATTTAGAGGAAGCACTTTTAGATGGAGCCCTATTTGAATTTCAAATTCAAATTTGAAGAAATTCATTATAAAAGGGACTTGTAAACTCGCATTCTTAGTGGCCTCATTGTGAGCTCTTCCATATATCATTTGCAGGAGTTGAGTAGCATATCCCATAGCCTACTCATTTCACTATCATTGTGCATCATTTCCTTGCCAATGATCTTGTACAACAATGTTTATAATACATACATTTCATTGATCAACCTTGTCTACTTCTCTGCTATGTCTACTTAGAACAGTAAACTTTGCACGACCATATCTCAGTGATCTCTCCATCATTTTTCATGTTCTATAGCTTGTTGGAACCAGATCAAATTTAAGATATCAAAATTTTAAGACATTTGGTTCAGTCAATTTGGAGAAATTCGCGTCGAAGTGTTCTCTAGTCATTCTCTGCTCAATCCCTAAAAAGTCGGGGGTAAGCATCCAATTGCTAAATTGATTGCTCATTGTATGATTCATCATTTTAAGTGATTCGACTTGTAATAATTAGATATCTAAGCTAATTAGATACCCTCAAAAGGATTTTTTTCAATTGCTACTGTACTATGAGCACTGAGCAAAATATCCAGCAGGGATCAAGACCAAAATAGCAAGTTTTGAGTGACTAGCTATTTGCAAAGTAATCTGTTTTGATCTAATTGTTTGAAGCATCATCTCCAAAGTAAATAGGACTTATTTGGTGTCAGTTGCAAGCTAAGAGGGCCTACTACATAACCCTGAAGTGAAATAGGGCAGGTACAAAGCAGGTTTTGGTAGTACCACCTCACTCCCTTGAGGTATCCATCTATCTCTTCCAATGGTGGTATCAGAGCAAGTTGAGGTAAAATGGGAGATGATTTCCCTTCTTTTATTGATAAATTGGACAGGAATAACTATCCAGCATGTTCCTTGATGATGAAGACATATTTACAAGGAAGGAGTCTCTGTGGATACATATCAATAGATGATGAGATGCCCACTTTTATAAGCAAAGGACAACCTACAAGAGAGGAGCTTAAAAGACTCAACTCATGGTGTGCCAAAGATGCTTTAGCAAGGTCATATCTACTTAACTCTATCTCTGACTTCCTTCTTCCTCACATTAGGAACTGTAAAACTTCCCAAGAGACTTGGGATACATTATTTTCATACTTTTCCTCTAATATAAGAGCTAGAAAAAATCAATTGGGGATTGAGTTTACTACTCAAAGGAAGCAACCCAAGCATAATGTTTTAGAGTTTGTGACCAAAGTCAAAGATGTGGTTGATCATTTGGCAAGCATAGGAGAGGAGATTGAAGAGCAACAAATAGTGAGATAAATAATGAATGACATCAAGGCAGATGATAGGTGGGAAGCCTTCACAACTTCTATGGACCTTTACATGGACATGCAGATTCCAGATCTTACCACACTCATGGGACAACTCTTTACCCATGAAGCCAAGCTCAACAAAAATGGAGAACCATCAAGAGGTAGCAACTCTTCTGCCTTATACACAGATAAAGGAAAGTCTAAAGATAAAGGAAAGTCTAAAGATAAAGGGAAGAGCAAGAAAATAGAAGATGAAGGCACTACTTCTCAAGCTAACTATGAAGGGAGAGGTAGGAATTCAAGAGGAAGGGGTAGAGGAGGTAAGCAAGGTAGGGGGAGACCTTTCAACTCTTCACCATGCAACATATGTGGATTGTCTAATCACACTACAAATGAGTGCTATAGGAACTTCAAGAATTAGAGAGGAAGAGGATGTCAAAGAGGTGGTTACTCACAATCAAGAGGAAGATTCAACCATAATCAAGGCTACAACCATGGCTACAACAACAATTACAATAACAACTATCAAGGAGGATACAAATCAAGAAAGGACTTCAACAATTATACAAAGGATCAAAAGGATTCCCTTCTTATTATGAACATGACTTCAAAACAAGGTATGAATGATGAGCACCTCTTCTATATTGACTCAGGATGTTCAAACCATGTAGCAGGAAATGTAGCTCTTCTTTCTGATCTTGAGGAGCCCAAGGGAAAGCACCAAGTACAAACAGGTGATGACACCAAGCATTCCGTGGTCAAGGTAGAAAATGTCAAAACCTCTAGTGGGAATAGAAATCTGTTGAGCACGATTCTTTATGTACCTACTATCACCAAGAATCTGATGAGTATTGGACAGATAGTGGAAAAGGGTTTGCACGTTAGGTTCAAAAAATATGGAGCTTTTGTGGAGGACCCCCAACATGGATTCAAGAGAATTTACAAGGGAGAAAAAATAGGTATATTATTTACATTTGAGCTTGAGGACACTAGAAACATTGCACTTTATAATTACAAGGATCAAACATTATTTGAGCTTAAGATTTGGCATAAAAGATTAGGACATATTGATGAGAGAACCTTGAAACATTAAAAGAAAGGCTACATGCATGAAGATTATTTGGAACTTGTCCACACAGATATGTGGGGACCAAGCAAGGACCCTTCAATTTCAGGCTCAAGGTATTATGTGTCATTCATTGATGATTTCAGTAGGTGAAATATCTTGTACTTTATGAAACATAAAGATGAAGTGTTCAGTTGCTTCAAGAAGTATCTTGCACTTGTGGAAAATGAAACAGGAAGAAGTCTAAAGAGGATAAGGTGAGATGGAGGAGGTGAGTGTTGGAGTTAGACGTCTGTAGAAGCACGCGAACAACACAAGGAAGAAGAAGAAGCTTGGAGCACAACACACAATACTGAATGTATTACTAGAGAATGTACAAAGATAAGTAGCCCATTAGGGCAATAGGTGTATATACAACCTGGGGGAAAAAAACCTCCTAAAGAGGGAAAAAAGTGTCCCGGAGGTCCTAGTGTTTTCACACACATCACTACCTAAATATATCAACAAATCCCCCCTGGGAGTGATGCGATGAACAAGGAGCTAGCACTCATGTATAAGGAAGTGCCAAGCTATGTGGAAATCACTCCACAAAAGGAAGTAAGCCCAAATCTTTGCGAAAAGCTTCAAACTTCTCCCTAGATAGAGCCTTCGTGAAAAGGTCTGCAATGTTCTCCTGCGTGGGCACATATGCCAAGCTGATCTCCCCAGCAGAGAACCTCTCCCTGACATAATGATAATGCACCTCAATGTGCTTAGTGCGAGCATGGAACACAGGGTTCCTCGCAACTACCAATGCACTCTGACTGTCAGTGAAGATGGTGGTGGTAGAGAACTGACCAACACCCAAATTAGCCATAAGGCGTCTAAGCCACACACTCAATAGTAGCTGTGAAAGCTACCCTATACTCAGCCTCACAACTGGAAGTGGCCATAGTAGGTTGCTTCTTGCTCAACCAAGATATACATGAGCTACCAAGTATGAAGCAAAAGCCACTAGTGGACACACGAGTGTCATAGCAACCAGCCCAATTAGAGTCAGAAAAAGCATGCAAATATGGCAGTAGTGATTCCCCCTTGGGATAAAACAACCCAAGTAGCCGAGTACCACTCAAGTAGCAAAAGATGCGCTTAACCACCTGCCAATGCTTCACTCCTGGCCAATGCATAAACCTGCTCATCTGTGAGACAGCAAACTGAATATCTGGCCGAGTAATGCATAAGTAAATCAGGCATCCAACAGCTTGCTGATAGAGAACAGCATCAAATGCATCTCCAGCATCATGAAGACTCAATCGTAAACCTGTCTCCATAGGAGTGGCAATAGGCTTACAGTCTTCAAGGCCAAAACACTACAATAATGTGTCAATATGTTTTGTTTGACACAAATCCATCCCACCATCAACTTGCATAAACTGAATGCCCAAATAGTGATGCAAATGCCCCAAATCAGACATCTCAAATGAGGCATGCAAATCAGCCTTAAAATCAGCAATATGCTTCTCAATAGGACCAGTGAGCAGCATGTCATCAACATAGACAACAATGATCAGAAGCACATCATTAGCATGCTTAACATATAAGGCACTCTCAGTTGGACTGTTCACAAAACCATGTGCAATCAGATAGGCATGTATCTTCTCATACCAAGCACGTGGTGCTTCCTTTAAAACATATAATGCCTTCTTTAACGTGCACACCTGGTTTTCATGCCCTTTCTGCACAAAACCACGGGGCTGAAAAACATACACTTCTTCATGCAAGTCACCATTCAGAAATGCAGTTTTAATGTCCAACTGATGTACATTCCAACCATGATAGGTTGCAAGTGCACAGATGCTCCGAAACAGTAGTCATACGACATGTGGGTGCAAAGGTCTCATCAAAATCAATGCCTTTTTCCTGTGCATAACCCTTTGCAACAAGCCTAGCCTTATACCTATCAACTGTACCATCAGGTTTATGCTTCAGCTTTTATACCCACTTAGTGTCAATGGCCTTCTTGCCAGGAGGCAAGTCACATAAAGACCAAGTACCATTCTTCATTATAACATCATATTTAGATTGCATAGCAGCCATACAATTTTCTAAATTTTGTGCTTCATCAAACGAAACAGGCTCATTCTCATCACTGAGACTAGATGAAGCCATAGCACAACAATTTGATGCATGCATTTGGTCTGTGGATGATACAGACGATAGCCTTTACTTTCAGAACTGTATCCAACAAAAATACATTTTACTGCCTTATCATCCAATGTTTTGCGATGTTGTTCAGGCACTAGTGCATATGCCAAACAACCAAAAACCCGCAGATGAGCAACAGATGGCTTGCGATCATGCCAAGCCTCATATGGAGTGATAGACTGCAGCGCTTTAGTGGGACACCTGTTAAGTACATATGTTGCACACATGACAGCCTCAAGCCAAAAACTATGCGGTAAAGCCTGACTCTTGACCATACACCTCGCCATCTCCATGAGTGACCTGTTCTTCAATTTAGCAACTCCATTCTGTTGAGGTGTATACGGCACTGTACACTGGTGTTTTATCCCACATTCAACCAAAAATGCATTAAAATCAAAAGACATATATTCCCCCCCTCGATCAGAATGGAGGGTGCCCATTTTACATGCTGACAGATTTTCAGCCAAAACCAAAAAATGTTTGAAGCATAAAAACACTTCGGACTTTGCCTTCAATGGATATACCCATGCATGCTTGGAAAAATCATCAATGAAAGTCACGAAGTAAAGATAATTCCCAAAAGAAGGTGTCTGCATAGGACCACAGACATCACTATGTACAAGCTGCAATTTCTGAGTAGCCCTTACTGAACCATCTTTTGGAAAGGACGAACGCTACATTTTGCCCAAAATATAGCCTTCACAAACATGTTTTCCAGGTGCCTCAAGTTTGGGCAAAGAGAACACCATTTCATATTTCTGCAGGCGTAGCAAACTAGAAAATTTCAGATGACCAAAGCATGCATGCCAAAGCTTTGCATCTGACATAGCCTGAGAATCATGAACTACACATGCCGAATCATTCACAGATCTTTCATAGTCTATGAGCTTATACAGCCCACGACATAAAATGCCAGAAGCAATAATAACATCGCCATTTGACCGATCATGAATTGTACATCTGTCATCAACAAATTTCACAACCAAGCCAATCTTGGCTCATGCAGAAACTGATAACAGATTCTTCTTGATCCCTGGCACAAATAAAGCATCTGACAAGGTGAAAGAACTACCATCAACAGTAGTCAGAATGATATTACCAACTCCCATAATAGGATAAGAGGAGTTGTTGGTGCATGTGACAGTATTCCTTGTAGGGGCAGGCTCGAGTGAAGAGAAGAAACTACGCTGCGAGGTAATATGTTTGGTCAGCCCACTGTCAAAGTACCAAACATCTGAGTCCACTACAGACATGCACTGCTCATGAGAAGATGGGTCAAAACTGCAAACAGTAGTAAACGCCCATTCTTCTTATTGCACAAGATTAGCAGACTCTGTTTTTGGTGTAGAGGCTTCTGCAACAACCATTCTAGCCTCCTTTTTCTTTGCCTCTTTTGTAGCCAGCTTTGGACAGTTCTTTATGATATGATCATTCCCTTTATAGTACTTGCAAAACAATTTCTGCTTTTTTTATTTCTTCTCATCTTTATCTTCCTTCTTCGAATATGCAGAATTAGCAGATTTCTGCTTACTAGTTGAAGAGCTCCATTTTCCTTTCCCCTTCTGATTAGCCAAGAAAACTTGATCTACAACTCGCATAATGGACCTATTCTGCCTGGACTGATCTTCTTGCAACAGAACAGAGACTAACTCCTCAAATGATAAGGCATTTGGATTGCCTTTCATCATCAACCGAAGAGTAGAAGCAAAACTCTGATATGAATTAGGAAGACCATTCAGAACAGTCTGCACAAGTGAGCTATCTGGTATAACCTCATCAGCAAAAATAAATTGTTCCTTCAAGTCTTTGATCTTCGTTAGGAAACTGTCCATAGAATCACCTTCATTCATGTGCTCACTCTCCAATTGTTTTCGGAGGTAAGCCACACGAGCCTCATTCATAGCTTGGTACAATGTGGTAAGTGTATCCCAAGCATCCTTAGTTGTTCTGCAAGAGCAAATGTGAGGAATAATGGCACGTTTGACAGACAAAGCTATCAATGCATGTGCCTGGGCATCTCTGCCATCCCAACGAATCTGCTCTACAGTAGGTGTAGCAGAAACTGCAGCACGAACAGGAATATGCAGAATATCATCATCTTAGACACCTTCTGCATCAGCTTCAGTACCTGCAGTTGTAACAGTCGCAGGTGTGATAGGACGTTTTTCGACACCTTGTACAATGTTCCACAGTCCTTTTGCAACCAACACATGTCGCATCATATAAGCCCATAACGGGTAGTTGGTACCATCCAACTTATCCTCAACAACCAACATACGGAATACATCACTGCTTTCAGCCATGGCCGGTGACTAAAATACCTTGATGCAGAAAATTGACTGTATCTAAAAAAGTTGAACAGAACTGCCAAGACGAATTCCGCTAGACCTGTAGCAAACTTCAAGACGCTTATACTAGCGAATAGAAACGGGTATATACCTTTGGCACAAAAAGATGAAATAGCCTGCACAAGCGCTGTGATAGTGTGTTCGGAGGCCGAAACGAGCTCAGATCGCGATTTTGGCACCACAGAGCGAAGCCGTTTTGATCTCGGAAACACGCCGAGTATGCTCACCAAATTTCGTGCGAATCAGAGACTGCAACCGGAGGAGTGTCGACGACACCCTAGATGAAGTGGCGACCTGCTCTGACACCAATTGTTGGAGTTAGACGTCTGTGAAAGCACGCGAACAACACAAGGAAGAAGAAGAAGCTTGGAGCACAACACACAATACTGAATTTATTACTAGAGAATGTACAAAGATAAGTAGCCCATTAGGGCAATAGGCGTATATACAAGCCGGGGGAAAAAAACCTCCTAAAGAGGGGAAAAAGTGCCCTGGCGGTCCTAGTGTGTTCACACACATCACTACCTAAATATATCAACAGTGAGTACTTCTCCAATGAATTTGATGAATTTTTGTAAGATAGAGGTATCAAAAGGGAGATTACTACAAGGTATACCCCTAAGCAAAATGGGGTAATAGAGAGGAAAAGAGGTTGATTGTGGAAACAACTAGATCAATGCTTAATGAAAATAAATTGCCTAATTACTTGTGGGCAGAGAGTGTTTCCAGTGCCACTTATCTTATTAACAGGTTGCCATCCAAATCACTTGATATGATGACCCCATATGAAGCATGGCATGGTAGGAGGCCATCACTTGATCATTGTAGAATATTTGGATGTGTTGCTTATGTGCATGTTCCATCTCAAATCAGAGGTAAGCTAGACCCTAAGAGAAGTGCATCTTCATAGGGTATGATTTAAATTAGAAAGGATACAAGTTTTATAATCCCCCCAACAAAGGATTTATGGTCAGTAGAGATGTTGTGTTTGATGAGAATGACTCTTGGTTTGAAAGTGAATGCAAGAAAGTCAAATTGCCATATGACTTGGAAGAGGAGTTTCCAAGTCTCACCAAGGAGGAGCCAAGCATAATTGAAGATATCAAATCAGATGATGAGGACACGATCAACTTGGAAGAGTTCAAAACTTGGAAATCAAAGGGCAAGTCCAAGATGAAGAGGTTGGAAGACTTACCTGAATCATCCAGCCAAGCTCTAAGGAGATCACAAAGGGAGAGTAAGAATCCAATCAAATATGGGTATGATACCTCATTAGTTACTAAGCATTCCATTTATCTTGCTAAAGATTTATCACTTGAAGAACCTTCTTCATATGAAGAAGCAAGTACCAAGGCAGAATGGAAGGAGGCTATGGATGAATAAATAGAAGCACTCCAAAAGAATGATACTTGGGAACTAGTACCTAAGAAGGCATCAATGAAGGTAATTGGTTCTAGATGGATTTACAAAATCAAGAGGAACTCAGATGGATCCATAAATAGGTATAAAGCTATACATGTGGCTAAGGGTTTTGGACAAACCCAAGGAGTTGATTATGAAGAGACATTTTCACCTGTGGCTAAAATGTCAATCATCAGAGTATTGCTAAGTGTGGCTGCATCTAGGAATTGGAATATGTATCAATTGGATGTGAAAAATGCTTTTCTCAATGGGTGGATTTCAGAGGAGGTTTACATGGCTCAACCTCTTGGCTATGAAAACCCAAGCAAGGTAAATTATGTGTGCAAATTGAACAAAGCTCTTTATGGTTTGAAGTAGGCACCTAGAGCATGGAATCATAGGTGAACTACATACCTTCAAGATCAGGGATTGATGATGAGCAAGGAAGATTCTTCTCTGTTTGTCAAGAGAAACAACTCAGAAATGATATACTTATGTGTGTATGTTGATGACATCATCCTTATAGGTAGTGATGCCAATGGCATCAAACAAATCAAGAACCAAATGATGCAGGAGTCCAAAATTAGTGACCTAGGGTTTTTGAAGTATTTTCTTGGACTTGAATTAGTCTACACAAATTCTGGAATTTACATTATTCAAAGAAAATATGTGCAGGACATGTTGAAGAAGTTCCACTTGGAAAATGCAAAGGTAGGTAGCACCCCTATGCAGGTAAATCATAAATTGGGTGCTCATGAAGGTGATTTGCTTGAAGACATTGCAGGATATCAAAGCATAGTTGGAAGTCTAAACTATGCAACATTGACAAGGATTGACATACCTTATGGAGGGAGTGTTTTAAGTCAATTCATGCATAAACCTAGAGCACCTCACTTGGAAGCTGCCAAAACGATTTTGAAGTATCTCAAGGGTACTCAGAATCAAGGTCTTTACTTTCCATATACATGACATTTGGACATTAAGCTTTACTCAAGTGCAGATTGGGCAGGTTGTAAAGATGACAGAAGGAGTACCTCTAGATATTTGTCTTTTGTAGGTGATAAACCTATTTCATGATCTTCCAAGAAACAACCTATTGTTGCTCTATCTTCAACAGAGGCTGAATACAGGGGATTAGCAAATGCTACACAAGAAACCATATAGATTAGATTGCTATATTCATATTTGGGACTTCACACTCACTCACCTATGATCTTTGGTGACAATACAAGTTCTTTGCATGTTGCAGCCAATCCGATCTATCATGCAAGAACCAAACATATAGAAGTACACTATCATTATGTTAGAGAGAAGCTATTGAGCAAGGAGATTCAATTGGCATATGTATCTACAAATATGCAATGTGCAGATTTGTTAACCAAAGCACTTGATGGTACTAAACTTTACAGGTTCAAATCTATGATTGGATTGCAGGACATTCAAGAAGACTCATGAAGAAGTGCAAGCCAAGATGTTTGGCTTGAGGGGGAGCTGTTGGTGCAAATATCCAAGCCATCACACTTGGCTAGGCATGGAAGGAAGAATGTACAATCACTTCATAAAGCATATGAACTTTAGCTTGTAATATTTGGTCATTTACCATTTAAATGGATTAAACTGTGGAAGAATCTTTTAAGGACCTACATCTCGTGAAGGTAGGAAGGAAGATGAGTTACAAATTTCTCATGAGAGAATATCTCCTCATTTAGAGGAAGCACTTTTAGGTGGAGCCCTATTTGAATTTCTAATTCAAATTTGAAGAAAGTCATTATAAAAGGGACTTGTAAACTCGCGGTCTTAGTGGCCTCATTGTGAGTTGTTCCATAGATCATTTGTAGGAGTTGAGTAGCCTATCCCATAGCCTACTCATTTCACTATCATTGTGCATCATTTCCTTGCCAATGATCTTGTATAACAATGTTTATAATACATACATTTCATTGATCAACCTTGTCTACTTCTCTACTATGTCTACTCAGAACAGTAAGCTTTGCAGGACCATATCTCAGTGATCTCTCCATCATTTTTCATGTTCTATAGCTTTTGGGAACCAGCTCAAAGTCTATTTTAATCTTTCAAAATTTGAAGGCATTTGGTTTAGCCAATTTGGAGAAATCCGTGTCGAAGTGCTCTCTGGTCATTCTCTGCTCAATCCCTAAAAAGTCAGGGGTAAGCATCCGATTGCTAAATTGATTGCTCAGTGTATGATTCATCATTTTAAGTGATTCCACTTGTAATCATTAGCTATCTAAGCTAATTAGATACCCTCAAAAGGACTTTTTTCAATTGCTACTATACTATGAACACTGAGCAAAATATCCAACAAGTGTCAAGACCAAAATAGCAAGTTTTGAGTGACTAGATGTTTACAAAGTAATGTATTTTGATCTAATTGTTTGAACCATCATATCCAAAGTACATAGGTACTTATTTGGTGTCAGTTGCAAGCTAAGAGGGCCTACTACATGACCTTGAAGTGAAATAGGGCAGGTACAAAGCAGGTTTTGGCAGTATCACCTCACTTCCTTGAGTATCCATCCATCTCTTCCAACAATTTGTACTTGGTTAGAAGCTTGAGGAGCCTATTTCATGCTCTTGGCAAGATCATTTCTAATCCATGTGAGTTTACCCATTTCTTATTCTACTCACTTTGAGTCTCTCACACTCTTTCTTTTGTGATTACACTTTTCTTTTCATTTTGCTTCCGTGCATGTACTCTCTACATATTGATCGCATGTATGTCAGTTATGTATTAGCCAATTGTGGTGGTAGGGAGTGTATTTTGGTGGGTTCTTGCTTTTTGGATCATGCCCCTATGGTTGTCTCATTCATGAAGCACAATATCAGAGTGCCCATGGTGTTGTGCATTCCTGAGGAGATTCAACTTGATGGGAGTCTGCCTGACCAGATTGAGGAGATTCGATCTAGACTTGATATACCAAACTGGGCACCTACATGACAACCCATATGCATACACATACCCATACACATACACATAAATATACACATATGCATACACATACCCACACACAAATGCATACACATACACACACACACATACACATACACATACGGATATGCATGCACACATGCATACATGTATGTGTACACATATGCATACCCACATGCACATGCATATGCGTACGCACATGCATATGCATATGCACACGCATATGTGTATGCATACCCACATGCACATGCATAGACACATGCACATGTAGATGCATACACATATGCACACACATACACATATGTATATGCATATGCACATGCATACACAAATGCACACGCATATGCATATGCATACACATACACATACACATATGTGTACATGTATGCATATGCATACACATTTACCTATGGCTATACATTCCCATATGCATACACATTCACATGCACATATACATCCACATACGTATATGCATACGCATACACATATGCATACACATACATATACACTTATGCCTATGCATATGCATATGCATATGCATACACATACACATATGCATATGCATACACATATGCATACACATACACATATGCATACGCATACACATATGCATACACATATGTATATGCATAGGCATACACATATGTATATGCATAGGCATACACATACACATATGTATATGCATACACATATACACATACATACTCATATGCATACACATATACACATACACATACACATATGCATAAATATATGCATAGGCATACACATATGCATATGCATAGACATACACATACACATATGAATATGCATACAAATATGCATACATAGATCCACGTATACATATACACAAAAACACATAGACATACACATGCATGTGCGTACACGTATTCATGCACATATGCATATGTGTAGACATATGCATATGTGTAAACATATGTATATAGGTATGCATGTGCATGTATACATATATGCATACACACATGCATACACATACACCTACATATATACATACACATACACACGCATGCACATACACACACATACACAATACACACACACATATGCATACACAATACACATACACATGTACATACACATACACATATATATACCCATCCATATACACAGGCACAGACACATACTCATACACATACAAATACACATGCACACATACACATACAAATAACCATACACATACACATACACATAAATGGAGTTCTAAATGTGAATTTATTGCATTCTTTAAAGAGGGGTTTAGTACTTGGACCTTATGCATGCTAAGCATTGTCAAGTAAAAGTGTACTAGCATGGAACATACATTAAGTATGCATATTAGTGAATGGGATCATGTAGTCATGGGTTGATGGGACATGAGAGAGAAATTAAGAAAATTTTAAGGTTAAGATAGGAAATTACTTCTAACTATGAAGTCAAAAGCTTAAAAGTTTAATGGACCTATTGAGGATATGTAACTCAATAACCATTAACTTTTATGTTTTTTATATGTTGGCTTCATCCAAAAGCCAACAAAATTTAGCACAAATAGAGAAACCATATTAATTTAGCAAAGTTTCTATTCTTATTGACCAAAATATTGTGCTAATGAGAATTGGGATTAGAGCATGTCCAAAAGGGAAACTTAATACCATCTAAAACCTGAAAACATAGTATAGGTTAATCTTTCAAAAATATCATGAAGTTCAAAGGTCTTAAGAACTTCAATATCTGATCATTGAGCACAATGATCACACTAAACGCAGGAAGAGAATGCCATAGAGTGATGAGTTAGGACAACAAAAAATGGTAAACCATTTCACCGTTTTTGAAGTTGTCATTTCTTCCCCAATAAGGTTCTCCCTTTATTGACAAGAAGCATGATCCACTTGAAACTTTAAAAGGGCCGCTTTAGGAGTATACTTTTGGAGTTAGGAAAAGTAAAGGGTTGTAAGATACCCTAAAAAACACTACTCCAAAATATATTCTATAAACAAGCAACAACTTTCCAATATGGTTAAGAATATGATCGATTGACTAAGTTAATGATGGGCTTATGATTATTTCCTTTACGATAGATGCACAACTATGTCAAAGGATAATATTTAGTGTGAAAATACTAACTCTATTATCAAATGACATAGACAAAGATACTCTTGTTTGCATGTGATCAAAGAAATAATTCAATAAAGGCACAATCTTCAAAGTCTTCTTAGTAAGCAATCCCTTAGTAAAAGCTAAAGTTATCTACACTAAGGTGAGAGTGTAAAACTGATGGTATGGGATGTCCAGGTTTACACTATTACTAAGGTGGATTTGGTGGTATGAGACACCGGATTTAAAGATAATGGAAGCTTGAACTCAAGGGTATTTAATGAATTGCTTGGAAGACCTAAAAGAAAAGAAGACCGATCTTTGATTGGATTTCATAATTTTTGAAATTGTATAAACATCAATTTCTTGAAAGATTGTAGTTTTTGAGGACAAAAACTCTTTAAAGGGGAGAACAAAAGGTATCATCAATATGATACTTCTAAGCAAAAGATGCATTCTTAACTATATCATAGAAGTTACGGACTACATTTGTTATCATGTACTTGAGTGTGTTTGAGATAATCTCAAAACACAGTAAGAATTGGATATGCAAGAAGGAAAATCATTGAAGAATTCCAAGGTAAGCTAGCCAAAGACTTGAAACATATCCATGGTAAGGTACTTGAGAATGGATAAGATGGATCCAAATTTTGGATTCTTAGGCATGATAACTTGCTTAAGTCAAAAGGAACATCAATGGTTTTGAGAACATCAATAGTATGTTGAAGACTTAAATCAAAGATACAAACTCATGAAGGTATGAAAGATCCCACAAAATCCCATGGGTAAATATCAAGGAAGGAAAAGGGATCTAAAGGAGAAAGACTTAGTCTTATTTCAACTTATCTTGGCTAGAGGAATTTTGGGAAAACCAAATGACTTAAACTAGTCAAGGGATCAAACCTTTAATGGTTTGATAAATCATGCCAAGGAAAGTGTAAAGATTGACAAGAGAAATCTTTGAGTTGAAAGATTAATTGGCATGAGACTTAGAAATCTTAGTCTTTGCTCTCATGAATATGATGCCAAGGAATTCCAAGATGGAATTCATGATCATAGCAAATGATCAGAGAACAATGAGAAGATTGAGGATGTGTTCTATGGATTGAAGAAAGAACTCACTGGTATGGAACAGCGGGGAGCTAACTCCCATTGAGAATTTTCTCTGATGGCCAGAGAGAAAAGAGACTCAAGATCCGATAGAAAACATCAGGATAGGCCCCAAAGGTAAGGTGTAGAAATATACCTCCTTGGACCAATTGAACACACTTAGTTGTTTGAACAAAAGGGTAAATGGAATGATAATGACATTTACCCTAGAAAATGCTATCCTTTATCCTCTTAAGCAGATGCATTCTTCTTAATAGAATGCATAGCCAAGTTTACATGGTACAATAAATTTGGATAAGTAAGAGGGTAAGAATTTTGGGGAGTTTGCAAAGTTAAACTCCAAAAGGAAATAGCTTGTTTAAATTCAAGCCTATTCAATTATAATAAACTTGAATGAAGAAAGGATTTGTAACAGATCTTCTTTTGAGTCTTTGGTGGGAACAAGTGATTCAAGAATGTTCACTAAAGTTCCTAGTAAGATATGGGTTATGATGTCTAGAAACGGATCTTTCTTGCAAGACCTTGGAACTAAATCACAAAACTTGAATCATTTAACTCCATCCAATAGATAGACGATCTAGAAGGTATCTTGATGGCTTGATAAGTATTGTTCCTCAATTTTGAGGATTTGAAGGAAATTGTTTTGTTAATATCTGTTTCTCTTTGCAAAGCTTTGGTGACTTTTGAGGTTAGTATTCTGTTAACAGAAGATGGCTTTGCTTCTGCAACAGCAAGAGAGAGAGAGGGATCGTTCGTCATACACTTTGGAGGGAACGCCTCCATGCACACGTAAAGAGAGAGAAAGCGAGGTCGCCTGCACCGCTTCGTCGTTGTGGCATTCCTACCGCATAGAGACACACACGCTACAGTCTACCAGCAGACAGAGCACTTAGGAGGCATACTCCAGTTCGCCATCGTCGCCTCAGCGCAAACGAAGCTCCTCCTTTGTATGAGCAAAAGAGAAGCATACCCGCCTTGCACCGTAACATGAGCCTCCCCGCCATAGATAATCGAACAAGCAGACCTACTACAACAGATGCGCAAAATAAAAGAACCCTAACGAACCTAGAAACAAGAAGACAAGAAACTTAAAAAGACATCGGACTCCATTTGGGCGACGAAAAAATAGAGAGAGTGAGCGCCGAAAAATCTGAGAATGAGTGTCAAAGAGTGTCGACGAAAATCTGAGATTGTCTTTCCATTAAGCATTGCCATATTTATACAATTTGAGTGGCCTTAAGGGCTCTTCCCACTCAGCCTTCTCTCAAGCCTTCAATTGAACCTTGGTACAATAAAAACAAATGTGCCTTTTAACACTGGCACGCACGGTGGACTCGAACCCGCAAGTGCAATACTATTGGTAATGTCCTTTTGCCTGGGCTATTCACCTCCTCAGCAAGATGAAAATTACATGGGAACCATTTATAGGCTGGGAACCTTTATACAACATGTTATACAACCATAGGAATATCTCAGTTTTGAAGAATGTTTCAATCTGCTAGCCTCCACATATGAAAATATGTATCCCATATCTGCCATCATCCATCATTTAGAACATACAAAAAAGAAAATCAGTGAATGCTTCTGCCGAATCAACGCTCCCTCACATTCACTATCTACATGGAGTGTTTCTGCTGACTTAACGCTACCTCACACTCGCTCATTACCGAAAAAGAACACAAAAGAGTGCTTCTGCCGACTTAACGCTACCTCGCACTCATATCATACTAACTCATTCATGCTGATCATATTTCCTGAAACAAGCCAAAATATAGGATACTACTTTTCATGTGATAGAGTTTCCATAACTCATGCCCGAGGACACCGGTTCCATCAAATCAAGTCCTCACATCAAGGTCACAACATATCCAAACAAAGTCTAAAGATGAGAACCCAACCCATATACAGTCCTCATGTACATTTTCTAATGCCAGAGTGGTAGCACCGTTCTTGGAATAGAATAATCCAATGTCATAGCAACCTCTCAATCCAAGGTTGTATGTGCACACACAATTATGCTCTACCCTTATGAACAATACTTGCAAACCAAAGTGCATGGTTAGACCATGGTATGGAATGCAAGTAAGGCTCATAATATATCCAAAACCAAGAGCAATGTGAGAGGCAAAGTGAAGTGCCTGGAACTTAATCCAAGGTTCACAAATACCAATCACCGAACCCATGATCTTGCCCGCCTATATGCATCATCAGGAAGTGCAAGAGTGACCCATTCAGATCATAAAACAATCTGCCATCACATTTTCCATGTACAAAGTACACATAAATTTATCCCAACCGACTCCAAGATTGACACTAGCATTTGCATACAATAGAGTTGTTGGAGCGACGCTGCAAAGAAATGGTATGTCCAACAACGAACCAATAATACGTTCGGGATCCATGCATTACAAATAGTCTGAGGAGAACAATAGAAGACAAAGGCCATGATGTGCCATGTTATGCAGATAACCCACATACTTGCACCAGATTTAGTGTAGCATCATTGACTGTTTAAAAATCGAAACAAATCATCAATAATGAGCCCAAACTCCACGGATACAACTTTGTGCAGGGAAATTGCAACAATTAGCGAAACTAATAAAGTACTGCAAAGAAATGTGTGCACAATTTTAGCGTAATCATTTGTAAATGGAATGACATATAGCACCATAGAACGGCGTATGTAGCGCTTGAATAAAATGCAATCATATATGCAATCTACAAATGGGCAACAAAGTATTGCTACCAGCGCGTACTGAAAAATCCTAACAACACGTGCCAAAAAAGCATTCGTAACCTGTTGAGGATGCTCAGGTTTTTCCTTCCAGCAGCGAAGAAACGAACTATTTTCTTACCATAAAAGCATGATCAGGACATATTCGCTTAAGCCTGTACTGAAAATAGCGCTTGAACGTGTCAGAAATCAACGCCAATTCAGAGTTAATATGAATGTGCACACAATTTGAGCATGAATAATCTAATTGTCCATCGAAAAATTCATAGCAGTTGTGTTATTCTAAAACCCATCACGGTTAATGCTTCCTGCCAACATGAAAATTATAAAGTATGCAGTTAACGGAGAACCACAAATGTTGTGCAGAAGCCGCCATGAAGTGGAGACGATAGGAGCATTACTGTTGTCTCCGCAATACAAATAAGTACGTGCCAAATACATCTGTAACCACTATCATCTCCGTCATCACGGCTGTTAAGATTCTTGCTATTAACGCGCAGAGTATATGCAGAATTATGGTACCTTCACAATCAAAACTAGGCCCTGCAACAGTTCGTCCAAATCATGGCATGGCTGTCAGCATTACATGGACCATAGCGCCGATGTAGAACACCAACATCAGCACGACAGATGCCATAGCAAGCATTTATAAATAGCATAGCATGCAGTTGTGATCACCATGAAAGTGCAACCGTGCGATAAATTAAACCTGAGCTACGTCCTAGGTATTCAGACTCCATTTTGCAAGATGGACATTCAGTCCAGAAACTTCTTTTGCTATTGCCTGCTGACATAGACTAATGGTGACTCGTAAAATGAGAGAAATTGCAGAAGCCTCTCGTGGATTTCTTAGATGAAAAAATCCATAGAACCGTTGCTCCTCTTAGCAACATGAATAGCCTTCCGATCCTTGTCCGAGAGCACTCTCCATGCCTCCGATATTAGTTTGAAGAGACCCTCTGTACCAATGGCCTTGTTTTTGTCTGGATGCAGAATCAAAGCCAATTTACAATATTGCTTCCGAATGGTAGCCTCATCAGCTGAGGCATCTGTCTGAAGAATTCCATACCAGTCTCTTTCAGAGCCTCCTGCCTTCTGTTGTGCCACCATGTGTACGTCAAGAACAGCAATGAGGTGGGGGAGGCCCTCTAAGTCTGGAAAGAGATGCTCAGCTCTTAGAGCAAACTGCTTTGCACCCACCAGATCATGTTGTATGAACTTCTTCTCTGCTATAAAACGAGACCTCAGGGCCTCATCTTTGTTGCACTCCATACCTGGAGGAGCTATCGCTAGGAGCAGTCTTACCCCTCACAAAATAAAGGCGGATTAACTGTAGTAGAATGCTGGTTACCGCAGATCATTCCCGTGACCCAAGAGAACTATTATCCACTGAAATCGAATTAAATTCAAATAAGGATGTCGCCAATCCAAATATTATCCTATACCCCATGGTTGATTGCTACCAAATTCAAATATGGTTCTATGCAGTCCTGATCGCATCTTTAGGAGCATGAAACGGTCCTGTGTACTCGTTCGGGAAGCGTTCAACCATAGAAAACTGAATAGCTGGACTCAGATCCACAAATACGGAACGAATCCTTTCAATTTTTGCTGAGTTGTGACCAATGAAAACGAGCGTGGGAATGCGAACAACGCCAGTTTCCTTCTCAGATCGTTGGCATCGACATTCGGGGTCAATCGAGCTAATATGGCCTTTGCAAGATCTAGACAGGTAAGTACGAACATTTGACTAAAGAAACACAGGAGGCAGGGGTCCGAAAAGGAAAAACCCCTAGTAGCAGAGAGTTAGCAACGAGAGCAGGTAAGCACAGGAAGATCCGAATACGCGCCCCCACATTGCGCCATGGCCACATGTTTCACACGCAAACAAGCTTCGCATCATCATGGGCCATCATCTTCTCAAACTTCTCCTGGCCGGAAGCTTTGCCTTTATCCCTTTTCGTCCTCGACCTTAGCAGTAGCATTAGCAACCTTCTCCTTGGCCCCAGCGGCAGCATTCTTTGCTGAGTCCATGCACGAATATGAACAATGTCGAAAACGCAGAGCAATACTTCACAAACTACGACTTCCCAAAACAATACACACAGGATGCAGCTGTTTTGCTACGTTGGAAGCTCCACATGAGCCGGTAGAGGCGCTTGGGGTCGAACACGAAGACGGCGCCAAGTGTTAACAGAGAATTTTTCTCTCTCTGCAACAGTGGAAGAGGGGGAAGCAAAAACGTACATTGCTATACTCTACAGCAGACAGAAGAAAGGGAACGTCATAGTTACAAGAGCTCGTCGTCATAACAGAGAGAATGAGATCGTCGTTGTCATACGGTGTGGAGGTGAAGATCATTGTGTGGTGCGGGAACGATATGGGTTGCATGCTGGCGTGCGTACTGAGTGATTGGTAGGGAGAGGCGGCTGGTATCATAAAGATCTGTACAAAAGACGGCTAAAAGCAAAACGTATAAATTTGTACAAAAACGTGGCACGTCGCCGAATAATTAAGGCGTACTGGTAGTGGGATAATACGGTCGCAACTTCGATCCATTAATTACTTTTGGAAGTGGAATTTCGGTCAACGTAGTCAACCGAAAAGTTGCCGGACCTACTTGTGCTGAGATCTTGAAAGGGCCGAACCATCGTAGTTTGAATTTTCCGGCTGCTCTGTCCGATTTTGCATTATAGAAGAGTACAAGCTGTCCTACCGAAAAGACTGGCGTCTTCAAATATCGATCGTGCGTCTTAGCCTGTCTTAGTTGAACTTCACGCATAGTTAAAAAACTGAGCCATCGGTGCTCATCGAGTGCTCTGAGTGCGTCCATTCGTTCTGTCAGTGAAGATTCTGGAAGCATCTTCTGAGAGATTGCTACCCGCAAACTTGGGATGACTATTTCCATGGGAGCGATAGCTTCTAAGCCATAAGCTAACTTGAAAGGTGTCAGGCCTGTGGTTACTTTATATGTAGTTCGGTAGGCCCATAATACTGCAGGTAGTAGTTGATCCCATCTTTCCGGTGTTTCCATGATCAATTTCCGGAGGATATTTAACAGTGCTTTGTTTGTACTTTCAGCTAGTCCATTAGCACGTGGATAATAAGGAGAGCTAAATTTATGTGTGACTTGGAAGGACTGTGTGAGAGCCTTCATTAAATTGTTTACAAAATGAGTACCTTGATCTGAGACAATTTCCAGTGGTAATCCAAATCGTGGAAAGACATCCGTGAGCAGGCATTTTGCTACCGTAACTGCTGTAGCAGATCGCAAAGCCCAAGCTTCTGCCCATCGAGTTGCGTAGTCTGTGCAAGTCAATATGTATCGGTTGTTACTGGATACTGCTGGAGGTGTAATGGGCCCGATAAAATCTAAACCCCATTTCTGAAAAGGTTCTAATGGTAAGATGGGTTGCAGGGGAAAAAGATGCCTTTGTAAGGGCTGACCAGTTCTTTGACAATTATCACACTGTTTAATAAACTGTGAGATGTCCCTGTGCATTGTTGGCCACCAGAGTCCTCCTTGCAGAATTTTCCGGTGAGTTAAGTCTGCTGCAAAATGGCCACCGGAAGGAATTGAGTGAGCCAAAGTGATGACTGAGTCAACTTCATGTGGAGGAATACAGCGAAGTAGTATTCCGGTATGATCTGCATAATATAGTTGCCCAGCGAATAACCGAAATCGGCGGCTAAAGACCGCAATTTTCCTCCGAACTGCCTTGGCAGTCTCAGCTGGAAAGCATCCTTCGGTGAGAAAAGTTAGAATCTGATCATAGTATGTATGTGGTGTTTGTAAGTTGGCAATCTCATCGGGCAGTGGTTCAGCATTATAAATCGCAGGAGTCGTATCATCTATGCCTACCGGAGCTTCACCGGAATCTAGACGTGATAAGAAATCTGCTAAGGCATGTGCATTTCCGGGTCGGTGAATGACATCATAGTCGAATTCTTGTAAAAGTAGCACCCATCGTGCTAATCGTCCACCTAAATGCTGCTGTCTTACTAGATAAACAAGGGCAGCGTGATCCACATGAAAGGTAAATTTCCAGCCTAGTAGATAATGTCTGAACTTTTTGATTGAATAGATCAATCCTAGACATTCTCTTTCCGTGGTGGAATAGTTCTTTTCTGCAGGTGCAAGCCTTCTACTGGCGTAATAAACAGGGTGAAACCACTTCTTTGTTTGTTGCATCAGAATACTGCCTATTGCAATGTCTGAAGCATCGACAAAAACATGGAACGGATTGTCCCAGTCCGGTGGTTGTAAAATCGGGGCTTGCGTTAGGAGATACTTGAGTCGATCAAATGTAATCTGACATTCTTCAGTCCATTCAAACTGTCGGGGCGTTTTGGTGGTTAGCCTGTTTAGTGGTACTGCTAAGTGAGCAAGCCACCGAAGGTGTCTGCCATGCCACCGTATTTGTCCCATAAAACGCATTACTTCTTTCGGGGTCGTGGGTATCGGGGCTTCTAAAATCGCTGAAATCTTATCTGGGTCCACTCGAATACCTTGAGCAGATACAATATGCCCAAGTAGCTTGCCACAAGAAACTGCAAACACTGATTTGTTGGGGTTAAGGCAGAGTCTATATTCTCTACACTTCTGAAAACAGCATCGTAGATGAAACAAATGTGCTACCATCTTCCCAAAGATCGAGAAGTCGTCGAGATATACTTGCATGAATGAAGTAAGATAAGGAGAAAATATCTCCTGCATACATCTTTGAAATGTGCTTGGTGCATTTCGCAATCCAAACCACATTACTGTGCAGGCAAAGACACCCCAATTGGTAATGAAAGCTGTTTTTGGTATATCCTCTTCAGCCATTCTAACCTGATTGTACCCGCTGTATCCATCTAAAAATGAATACATTTCATGACCTGCGACTCTGTCCAGCATGGTATCCAAAAAGGGGATTGGAAAAGGGTCTGGAACTGTTGCTGCATTCAATTTCCGGTAATCCACACAGATTCGTAATTGCTTGTTTTTCTTCGGCACGATCACAATGGGTGAGATCCATTCAGCGTGTTCTACTGGTACAATGAATCCGACTTTTAACAGTCTATCGATTTCGGCTTTTACCTGTGCTGCATAATGGGGGTTCATTCTGTAGCTGGGTTGTCTGGTTGGTTTCGCTTCTGGTTTCAACGTGACTCTGTGTTGATAGATGCGCGGATCTAAGCCTTTCATGTCCTTGTAATCCCATGCAAAGACGTCTGTGAATTCGCGAAGAAGTTCGATTAAATCCTCCTTAAATGGTTCCGGTAAGTTCTGCCTTATTTTCACTGGTCGTGGATGATCTCTGTCTCCGAGATCGTGCGTGATCAGCTGGTCTTCTGGGACATAAAATTGTTGAGGTTTCTCTGTATCGTCTGTTGGCTTGAGCAGTGGTTGTAATTCATCGTCATGGGTTGAGGAAGTATCTTCCCGGACCGACTTTCCGGTGATAGCTACTACTGTACATATTGATGTGTTCCAATTATCTATGACGGATTGTAGATCAACAGTTCCTAGAGACATTAAATCGACATTACTCTTCAGAAATTGCTCTTCTTCGTCATCTGATAGTCCATCTAACATATGCACTGGTTCAGCAAAATATGGTCTGGCGTGAGGGTCACAAGATTGTATAGCATCTAATTTTACGACATATTTGCGATGGGCATCCTTGAATGTAAGCTCTTGTGCGGACCAATCCTGTATTACCTTCGCATGCTTTAGCCAAGGTCGGCCGAAAAGAAGATTGTAATCCAAAGTGGATTCGGGTAGATCTAGTATGACAAAAGTCATCTTGAAAGTCGTACCTTGTAGAGTGATGGGTACATTCCGCACAAGTCCTACAGGGTGTACTCTTGATTGATCTGCCATTCGAACAAAGAATTGAACTGGTTCAATTTCGGTCCAGCCTAGCTTTTTACATAAAGCTGCGGTCGCAATGTTTACTCCTGAACCTCCATCAATCAGTACTTGCGTGATTTTCTGATTTTTATACCATACTGTAATCAAGGGCACTGCATGATCAATTGCTGCCTCCGGTTCCGGTTGAACTGTGGCTGTTGTCGGAATGCAGGAAGGTACTGGGCTGAACTGTCGCTGAAACTGCTGTCGGATTCCAGGTACTAAGGCCAGAAGTTGGCCTAGAGGTAGAGTGATGGATGCCTTGGACAGAATTTCCCAGGTCTGTTGAGCTTGATTGTCTTGTTCTTTTGGACTTGCAGTTTCTACTGTCGCAGAAATGTCTGCTGTTGTTTCTGCTGATGATGATGGCCCTACTGATGCATCTTCTTGCGTTGTGTCGTCCTTTGATGAAGAAGCCTGAGTTACCGGAATAGGTTCGGGGAACACTGGTGGTTCTGTTGTGGTCCAGTGACTGGCTTTGTTATACATCCTCCGTTGTTCTTGTATCCCTGGTTCAAAGATTTCTGCTGCCGGCTGAAGTTGTTTACCGGAACGGGTCTGGACGGTAGCAGTCTGCGTCTCGATCGGTGTAATTTTTACCATGTTGGCCATTGGGTTTTGGCGTTCCTTCTTTCTTTGATCATACTCTATTGCATCTTTACAAAACCTTCTAATGTGGCCGAATTCGCCACAGAAATGACAGCGTGGAGGTGGTAACTCGGGGTTTTCCGGTGGTGGTCCGTTGTGCCATCGGTTGGCATTATAATTGTTGTTTCTCTGTCCTCGGTAGTTCCGATATCCTTGTTGTTGATTGTTTCTCAGTTGCGGAGGCACATAGTGATTTACTGGTTGGCCATGTTCTTGGATGACCGCATTGACGGTTGCTGTTCCTTGTATTCTACCGTTGTAGATACAGTTTCCGGTGGTGTGTCCGGCAGTGTTACAGATAGCGCAAAACGCTTGATTCAGGGCACAGTTGGCACTTGTGTGCCCCGAATTTTTGCATGTGGTGCAGTATACTTGCCTGGTGATATCCTCAGCCATATTTTTGTTTGTTTTTAACCATTCCAAGTCTTCTGAAAATCCACCAACCTTGGACTCTAGCTGTAGAGCCATTGCAATGACGGCATCCAGGGTCATGGCTCCGACACATCTTATGATCATGATCTGCTTCAGTTGTGGTGTTAATCCATTGATAAACCATTGAGAGATGACATCATCAGGCAGATTAGCGTGAGCCTGTGGTATCTGCCGTAAATGTGTTCTGAAGAGAGTAGCGTACTCCTGGACGGTCTGATTTGCCTTTTGTCTGTTGTTCTGTAAATACTCAAAGATTTCGGCAGGATTCTTCTTTAGTCTGAAACGCTGTAAGAAGGCGTCTCGTACTGCCTCGTAAGTACCGAAATGATTGATATCGTATTCCGTGAGCCATCTCGCTGCTTCATTGATCAGTGTGGATTGAAAAACAATGGCCTTATACGCCTGATCGGGTGGATGGTTAAGAACTGCATAACTTATCTCGAAAGTTCGTACGTGGGCGTCTGGGTCATCTCCTGGGAATCCACCGAATTTCGTGTAGGTTACTCCTGTTGGCGGCGGCCTTGGCTGTCCTAGCTGTTGGTGTTGATGTTGTTGTTGTTGGTGTTGCCCGCTCATTGTGAAGGGTTCAGGGTTTCCTTCTGTATCGGATAAACTATCTGGACTTGTATCACCGGATGGTGCGTTTTCCGGTATACTGTGTCGACTTAGGATGCTTCGGATCTTGGTTTCGAACAGCTTTCCTTCCTTCTGGATGTCTAATATTCGAAATCTTTCTTCCAAACACGAAGGTTGAGCTGATGATTCCGCAAAAAAGGCTAAACCTTTGCCAGCGATCGGCGATTCTATCACCGGAATCTCACCGGAATGAACCAAAATTGGGCCAGAACGCCCTGTTTTACTACTTTTGCCGAATGTTCCTAACGTATTTCTGACCGTGGATATCTCTAAATCTTGATCTGATATTGTTAAACTAGGTTCCAACGGCGTTTTGATAGAGTCTGGACTTGCTATATCTTCGATAGGTCGGGTCGAAGTAGCGCCAGAATGTATCGAAGGCGTTGATCGTTCTACCGGAATATGACCGGAATTGGTTGTATCGTTTCCACTTTTCTTGATCACTGGGTCAGATCTAGTTATGCCTACTTCTCCTGAGGCTATCTTTTGTGATTTCCGTGCTTCATCCTGACGATTCTTAGGATATGTTTCGCCCGATCGAGTGACCGGCATGTATCATTGCCCAGTGATATTATCTGAGCAGTTTGCAACAATCTGGGTCTGTTGCTACTGTCAGTGAATCACTGTCACCGGATGTTTACTTCTTACAGATCGCTGGTGTTCTAATGCCACGGTCTCGCAAGTGACTCGCAATCAAATACTTCTTTACCGCAGGGACTGACAAATAGTTGCCACTTTCCCACAGAGAACTGGCCCGAGGACTGGCAATCGGATGCCACTTTCCCACAGACGGTGCCAAATGTTAACAGAAGATGGCTTTGCTTCTGCAACAGCAAGAGAGAGAGAGGGATCGTTCGTCATACACTTTGGAGGGAACGCCTCCATGCACACGTAAAGAGAGAGAAAGCGAGGTCGCCTGCACCGCTTCGTCGTTGTGGCATTCCTACCGCATAGAGACACACACGCTACAGTCTACCAGCAGACAGAGCACTTAGGAGGCATACTCCAGTTCGCCATCGTCGCCTCAGCGCAAACGAAGCTCCTCCTTTGTATGAGCAAAAGAGAAGCATACCCGCCTTGCACCGTAACATGAGCCTCCCCGCCATAGATAATCGAACAAGCAGACCTACTACAACAGATGCGCAAAATAAAAGAACCCTAACGAACCTAGAAACAAGAAGACAAGAAACTTAAAAAGACATCGGACTCCATTTGGGCGACGAAAAAATAGAGAGAGTGAGCGCCGAAAAATCTGAGAATGAGTGTCAAAGAGTGTCGACGAAAATCTGAGATTGTCTTTCCATTAAGCATTGCCATATTTATACAATTTGAGTGGCCTTAAGGGCTCTTCCCACTCAGCCTTCTCTCAAGCCTTCAATTGAACCTTGGTACAATAAAAACAAATGTGCCTTTTAACAATTCATAACTATCTAAGGTACAAACTAGAGTTGATTCAAGGTAGTTAGTATTGATTCTCTTTGGAAGAAACTACTAAGCTAAGACAAACATAAAATTGGGTAGAGACCTAAGAGACTGGTCTAACAAATAATTTTGATTCCTAAAGTCACCTTTTGAATGTCAAAGATTTTCCAAAAGGATTAGATTGTACAAGAACAAAGATATGTTCTGAGGATGAATCTAGGAAAAATCAAGAATGATCAAGATTGGGATCCACTAGTAGACATGAACTTTCAAATTTGGGTGTATTATCATTCAGAATACTTGGCCCTTATGTTTTAAGAAAAGCTGGATGATTGAAATAAGTCCAACTAAGTTGCCAATGAATGAGAAGATAGTATTTCTCCTCATTTTATTGAGCATGCTTTGGTAGGGACTCTATAGACCCACTTCGGTAATTTCATACCTTTAGTTAAGTCTTACCAAATACAAATAAAGTATATTTGTATTTGAAAAAATAAGTTAAAGAACATCTAAAGATTCCTCTCATTTCTATTGAAAGTGGAAGATGAATCTAGTTTCCAGCCCTTTCAAGATAGAGATAGGATCTCTATTACATACTCCTAAGAAATATACATTTCAAGGAAAGTTCAAAGTGTATTGAAATGTGTTATTTTATGGAGCTTGAGGTTTGCAAAAGTGCCAAAAGGAAAAGACCACCATAGAAATCCACCCATTTCACTAGTTGAGAGGTAGAAGGAATGAATGTACAATTGTTTGGACTAAGGGAAAATGATTTGGGTAGGGAGTTTGATTCCTTTCCTTTCAGAGTGAGGTAGGTATTTAGCCCTTATCTGATTACAGGAAACAAATCTAAAGAGAGAGAGAGAGAGAGAGAGAGAGAGAGAGAGATGATCATGCTCAGAGTATAGATCATGGTGCATAGGGGAATACTCCACATATTATACCTACACTCATTTTAGAGGACAAATATGTTAAAGGGGGGGGGGGGAGAATGTTGTATAATTCATGGGTTCATAAGGTTAAATATATGGATTCTAAAGGTTAGAATATGACATGTGTTTGCCATGGTTTAGCCCTTGAATTACCCTTAGGACATGCCTTGAACCTTTGGGTGAAACCCTTGGTTTTAACCCTTGGGGTATTTATTCATATGAGCTCCCAATTGAATGGTTGGAACCTTAGGCTTGATTTATCCTAAAGTGTGGGAACCTTAGTCTTGGGAGAAGCTTCTCTAGGAGCCACCTTGTGTGTACGTGAGAGAAGAATCCTCATTTGATTTAGAAGGCATGTGATAGACATTGGGAAATTAGAAGGCATGTGATAACCCTTGGGAAAGTGTCCACACGAGGGCCACTTGGCTGGACACTTGGCCAAACCTAAGGACATGCACCCCCTTGGCCTAGAGGTATATATATGGATGGAGTTAGATGGGTGGAGACATGCTCTCCCTTAGGATTGTGGTCTTTCTAGTTAGATTTTTTATTAGTAGTTATATTTTTACAACAGGACATTGCAAAGAATGATGAGTAGAATCTGGACAGACTTGAAAAATTGGCGAACACTTTCGTATGTGAGATCAAATTTAGGAAGCATGCTTGGATGGAAATATGAAAAGCAGAATGAGCCTTCACTCCTCAAGAATGTATCTAGGCTAAAAATTGACCACACCTAGAATAAAAGAAAAGACCCTCATTGTATATACTCCAATTTTTTAGTAGAAGTAAAAATCCAAGAAATCCATTGATCTCCCTCTTCTAGTCCTTGGGTCTAGTGTAGAATCTCTCTGTTCACACCTCTTTTTTATTCAATATTCTTGTTTTGTCTGCTCTAGGGTGAAATATAAACTTTGGAAGTGGGCACTATATGTATGGCAGATGTTTAGGAGACCGGTTCATGCAAGAAGAACCTCTTTTCAAAACTATCATGATATTTCTAGAGTCATGCAACTCTTGGTGGTTCAGGGCCAACCATGTGATACAACAAAGTAACTAGCTAGGAAGGACTATGTTTTTGGAGTCTGGAAGTGATCCCGCCTTTGGATTTTGAATGCAACCATGAAGAAATGTGCTTATGGTCTTCGGAAGTAAGTGCCAACCTCGTTAGACCAAAGTGCCACCCAAACATTGTTACATGCCTTGGAGAATCCAAATGTTGGAGAAACATTGAAGAGAGGGACATTAACTGTAGATGACATTCTCACCACCGGTTTAGTGGAGGTGAATGGGAGACTAGAGATACACATATAGGAGAGGGAATGCAAACAAGGGATACACATGGGAAAATGTGCACACAAGGAGGCAGATGCATCTGTGCAAAACTCTCACACACAGATGCATGCAAGTCTAGAAGCAGTAGAGCAAGGTAGACATAGGACATATGAACGAAGGGCGAGGTGGTTGGAAGGTGGACCTAGAGGATAAAGGGACACAATCAAAGGATAGATAGACGGAGGCCTAGGGGAGGAGGCAAGGGTTGTGAGCTAGGATAGTTGATGGTTCTGGGAGTATTAGAGAAGCTACCTAATGGTGTCGAGGAGGAAGACAACCACAATGATACCAGGTGGTGAGTGCTGGCTGAGTATCACGACAGCTAATGCAACACATGTTCTGGAGGAACGATAGTTAAGGGAGCATTTTTCTATGATACCTAAGCTATTAGAATGATAGGGGAGAAGATTGAGCATTGACAATGGACGAAGGTGGTAGCTGCTAGGATCTGTAGACATGTTTGTGCATATGCATGTGTGTATGTGTATGTGTATGTGCATATGTCTGTGTATGTGCATGTGTATGTGTGTGTATATGTGTGTATGTGCATGTGTATGTGTATGTGTATAAGTATGTGTATGTGTGTGTATGTGTATGTGTATGTGTATGTGTATGTGTATGTGTATGTGTATGTGTATGTGTATGTGCATATGTGAGTGTGCATGTGCATATATATGTGTATATGTGCATGTGAATGTGTAAGTGTGAGTATATTAGTTAATGAAAACAAAACAATTTAAATGATACACAAACAATGAAAATTCTACTTATAACAATTAACCATATATTATGCTCGGTGAACTTCTTGAATAACCTACAATAGAGAGAGAGAGAGAGAAATCAAAAGAGAGAGAGAGAGAGATAGAAATTGAAAGAGAAAGAGGGAGAAAGAAGGAGAGAGCAAGAGAAATTGAAAGAGAAAGAAGGAGAAAGAAGGAGAGAGAGAGAGAGAGAGAGAGAGTAGAAGAGAGAGAGATTGAGAAAGAGAGAGCTTGATCTCATATGCACAACAAAAATATGAACATTGGATCACTCTTCGATCAGATGCATGCAAAATGACGATTGAAGAGTGATCCAACACTTTTTTTTAAAGTTTGGTCAAAAGAAATCGTTGCATAAGCAATGTGCAAACATCGTATATGCGATTCTCTAAATCATCGCATATGTGATGTTTTTAAGCATCCCATATGTGCCAGTGTTTACCGTCCCATATGTGATGCTATATAGCATCGCATATGCAACATTCTAAATGTGTCACATATGTGGCTCTCACATTAGCGACGCTTCAATTAACATCACTAACAACCTCAGAAATAGCTTCAATTAAATGATGTGTGCTCGATGTTCAATGTGATGAAATGTGCAATCACATAGCAATGAAAGTGCGTTGTGTCAATCGTCGCTATGCCCCCGTATTCCTTATAGTGTCCTCTCAAAGGTATCATGCTATCTTCCAAAGTAATTGGAATGGAATGATAAGATAGTATCATTTTATTAGAGGATCCACTCATTCCACTACTCCATTCTATAAGAAACACTACACATTTGACATCATATACACACATTCCTATTTAATAGAACAATGATTTAGGAGTATCAATGGTATGTGCATGTATCAATGCTCTTCATCAAAGATTCCCTTCCTTCAATTCATTTGAAGGATTGAATCATAGATCTAAGGAGAAAGCAAATCAAGAAAGAGGTCATGACCATGGTCTTTAGGATAGATCATGGGACCCAAGGGAATGCCCTTATATAGCTCATATTTTGAAACGCATTTTCAAGGATGAAAGCATTCTTAAAGGGGGGATAATGTTATAAAGAGGCTTGTGACTTGAGCTAGCATAGAGGTTAAGCCAAGATGAAGATTATATAAGGGATTGGAGAAGCTAAGAGCTAAGTCTAGTGGTTAATACTAATGGATGTGAAGTGAGGAGGTTTTGGGTTTAAATCCCATGGGTGGCATGGGAGTGTATTTTAAAAACCATGAGACTCGTAGAGCCTTCTAGAACCATCCAACTTGAGTGAACTTGAGTTTACTCAAGTAGATTGAGACACATGGAAAACTTACCATGAACATAATCAAGAGAATTGAGACACTTGGCAACATGTGCTAAACATGCACATGCCAACTTGAGATAACTTGAGTTCTCACCCTCAAGTCTAGAGCTATAGAAAAGATGGTTGGGCTGTGAATAACAGATGTGCCATTGTTACTTGTAGATATCACGAAACCTATTCAAATTGACTAATAGAGAGCCTCCTAAAGGAGTCCCAAATGAACTACCTAATGTGCAAAAAAAGTTAGTGCCAGCGTTAACATGTGGCCAAAGTAATGAATTCATTCCTAAGAGCAAGCAATTGGTTATTAAAGTAAGAAATTGCCATATTATGGTAGGAAGCATATATAATAGATAGAATGATGGAGTTTTTTTTTAGCATACTTCAAATATATTAACAAAAGAGAGTACAAGAGGAAAGAGGGAGCATGATGGAATTGCAAAGATGATCATTGATTTGTAGGATTGTTTGAGAACACGTGTAGGATTACAAGGTTGATGGCATCCTAACCTAAGGAGAATATTGAATTTACAAAGATCAAAAGTTTATTACCTAGATACAAAAGAAGATGTCAAAGAGTACATAAAAACTTGTGGGATTTGCAATCTAAGAGAACCAAAAGAATATGCAACCTTTTATTAAGTCTTAGTTGCATGTGGGCGGAGTAGTCAAAGTATCAATTTTTGAATAATCCGAATATCTTGAGGCAATTTCAAATGGAGAAGACAGGCCTTGGAAGAAGAGTGTAGGGATCATGATATGATAAGAATTAGCTATATAAGAGGGAGACAATTTCCTATGAATATGCATGCATGAAAATGAATACCTCTTTGTGTTAGAGATGGCATATGATAGAGCATTTGGTAATGATTGTTCAACCAATAGAATTGTAGAAATGATCTTATATTTTAGATTATGGTGGTCTTGTCTCCATATGGATGTGAAAACGTACATAAAATGTTGTGACACATGCCAGAGAGCTACACATTTGATGAGAAGAGATCAAACTTCTTTATGACAAATGATAAGAGGAAGAACCATTGCTAAATGTGGCATAGAGTATTGGAAAAACTGGTCTACCAAGGAGAGGGACAAATGTTGAATGTATAATATGTTGAAGGGCTTTGGTGTGCAGAACAAGAGGAGCAAGGAGGAGATGCAGGGAGAGAGAAGAAGAGAAGAGACACACAGATGCGTGGGAGCCTCGAACCCACATAATGATCTCTCTTGAGGCAATGTTCACTGATCTCATTTATGAAATGAGTTTCCCTATCATTGACGATTTCTACAAAGTGTGTGGAGATAAGCTTAAATAGAATTTGGCTAATCAATTTTTATCATGATTTTGGTTTTCATCCACTTTGATAAATAGTTAATAGCTACATATGTTGGGGATATAAGGGTCATGTGATCTTACCTCCATTTCATATATATACATCATATATAGAGCATTGCTCAAGAGAGATCATTATGTGGGTTCAAGGCTCCCACACATCTGTGTGCGACTCTTCTCTTCTTCTCTCTCCCTCCATCTCCTCCTTGCTCCTTTTGTTCTGCACACCAAAGCCCTTCATTGGTATCAGAGCATGTTGATGGCTTGTGTGCAAGAAGCTCCAATGGAAGCTTAGGTCACAAGAGGTGAAAGTGCAGGTCGGCATCTCTCAACAGTAGTTCAGTATTTCGATCATGACTCGAGCTACAAAGCTCGGATTGATGCGTTTTAAAGTTCTATGCGTAGTTAACATAGAGGGCTACAATTTGAAGTCCGTATAACCTGTTTTGGACTTCTAGAGTGCCGAAAATTCAAAAAACACAGGCCGATGTAGAAAACGAGTCTACAATCACTTGGATAGTAGGTCAGTGTTTTTGACTATAAGTTGAGTTTTACAAATCGAAATGAGACAATTCAACTTGTTATGCATAGCATGGAGTAGCCTCTACAACTTTGTAGAAGAGCACAATTCCAAATTCTGAGTGCGAGGTCACCAAAATTGCAAAATATAGAGTAGTAGTGTTGTAGGTGAAGGTGAAATTGACAGTTGATGCTTGTTTTGTGCATATGTTGAGCTACACACCTCCAATTGAGGTGTTCTTTATCTCGTTACGTAGCCAAGAAAAAGATCTTGAAGTTTTATGAACAAAAAAGTTCAGATTCAAAGGTCATCACCTCTGAAACAGCAAAACATAGAGCATCATATTTTCACCAAAACAATCCTAGTGCTTTTGGAGTTTCATTTTGGTTTGGAACTTCTTCGAGAGAGATTTTTTTTGGTGTGCAAGCTCTTATTTTCAGAGCTTGAAGGCATTATCCATGTATGATCACTGTGGTAGCTCCTCCATATGAGAGTAGAGCATAATCTTGTCATGTGTTTGGCATGTGAGATGACATTGTGGTATACTCTTTTTTGAGTTTTATGTCATCATGAGTGTCATCATGACATTGTCAGTGGATGTATAGTGGCATTGTGGTTTCTATCTCGTTTATGCCACTTGGTTATGGATTTACTTGCCGGTTGCATATAGTTTTATGAGAGTTGATTCTAGATTTTGGTTGGTACTTGTATCTTTGTTTTCTTTGCAGGTACATGATCCAGATTCGAGCCTCAGTTGCACACTTATTTGTCACCTTGATTGACTATTCTATTAGCATATGTTCATTGATTTGATATTGTGGATGGTGATTTCCACATGGTTTATTTGGTTCACATCGTTCTTATGTGCAAACCTTGCCTTTCTGCTTCTAGCCTACTTGCCTGCAGACTTGCCTTGTTTGAGATTACATACAGAGTGACTATCTCAACTGCCCCTCTGTTATCTAATAATAAGAAGATCATATGAATGAACTCTAAATCATATAAAAAATACAATCTTAGAGACTTTTGCTGTCGAAATTTTGTTGGCTTTTATGCTAGATAGAGCTCTAGTGGATCTTGAAGCTTGTGTGATAGCCTTGGATCATTGTTTATCTCCATTTCATTTGGACTTGGTCACAGGTTATTCGTGAGAGATTGGACCATCTTGCAAGATTTATTCTTGAGTGGGAGGTGTATCGCCATTATATTGGTGTGTATTGCCATCAGTTTTTGGCATGTGTATTAGCCATTATCTTTGATTGGATCAATGATAGGTGGTGACAAATTACTCATTGTCCTTTTGCTATTGATTATCTTGTTTGATTGCTCAGTTCACAGGGGACACTCTTCTGAATTTTTCTAGGATTCTTCACATCGACTTGGTCACTTTGGAGACTTGGTGAGCAGGCTTATGCTCATGGTTTTATGTGCATGCTAGATGCATGGTTATGTGACAGGTGGTTCACACAATTTCTTCTCTAGTGAGATATTTATGATATGAATTATGCATATGGATATGCAAGTATGATCCTTTTGAGGATAGAGTATCATTTTTAGTCTCTGCTTACATTTCTAGTCTCTTGGATTTCCAGCATGATGTCTTCTCAATTTGATGGCACTGACTTTTCGAGATGGAAAGCTCAGATGTGGCATACATTGGTTCGTGCAAGATGACATAAGAGACATGCACGTGATACAGGTTAGATAGTGGTTTCAAGAGAGTCTATGGCATTTGATTATGCCACTGATGGTGATATCACTTTCTCCTATGGTTCATCTCAGAATTCCTCTTGTTCATTGGATAGCACACATATGGCTTGGTTGCTTGACGCATTAGCCGGTTTTCATGTTACTCCAACATAGTGAGTGTTTTGTCGATTCTCAGGTGAGAGCCGTGGATGTGTGCACATGCCTGATGGTACGACATATGACATTGAGGGTGTAGGAGATATATGCCTTATGCTACCTAGTGAAGCATCAGTTATACTCAGACATGTACGTTATGTGCCTTCATTCCTATGAGCTTGATTTTAGTTAGCCAGTTACAGGAGAGCAGATGTTATGCATTCCTTGGTGAGCATCATTTTCAGTTGCAGTTTGGACAACTTATGCTTGTCAGAGGTGCCAGGATTGGGCACATGTATCCACTGCAGGTACTTCATGTGAGAGACAGTCTCATCTCAGTGGGAGTTCAGCCTTATGTGCGGTGTGAGACTCGTCATGTCTCATTTTGTCTACCTACAGATAGGTCTATTGACATTCATGATGCATATGTATGGAATGATTTAGATGGTCAGATGGATGCACATGTAGAGCATAGTTTGGACACTCATGATGCTTATATAGAGCATGTTTTTATGATCATGTGGATGCTTTTATGGAGCACACTTTGGATGATCATTTGGATGCTTTGGAGCATGATGTGGATGCTCATGTAGAGCATTATGATGATACTCAATTAGAGTATGATCATCACTTTGACCTTGGTGTTGATGTTGTGCAGTTAGCTCATGTGGAGCATGATGATACACTTGGTGTGGTAGAGCAGGATAGATCTTATGATACTCAGTGTATACCATAGCATACTAGCACTCAGGGTGCACATCTAGACACATCCTTGGTTGAGAGGATGACTAATTTAGATGTTGATGAGTCAGCGATCATGCAGTCATTCTTGGATTCGCTCATGCCAGATGTTGACACAGATATGTCAAGACATATTGTCCTTGATGATGGTGCTTTGATGCCTTGGATATAGGCATGGCTGACATGCTTAGGTTAGCCAGGATAGCACATGTTTTGTCAGCATTCAGGAGTTTGATGTATGAGTTGTTATGTTCAAGAACAGATATTGTAGTTGCTATTGGAGCATTTGCACTTGGAGTTGTCAGTTGTTTGATGACTGACAAAGGCATAGAGCGAGTGGGAGCTTTGCAGGAACTTCATTAGTTTTTGCATGAGTCAAATGTTAGCTCGACTCTTGTCGATATGAGTCTAGAGTAGTTGAGGTGCATAATTACACCTTGTTCGAGGCAGTTGGTGTAGGTTGATCTGTATGGGTTGAGATTGGGACTTCCTGTACATTATTGTATAGTCGGACATCATTCTTTGTATGTTTTACCTTATGGTCACATTGACCCTTAAGTGGGAGATTGTTGGGGATATAAGGGTCATGTGATCTTACCCCCATATTCATATATATACATCAAATTATTGGATGAATTTCTAGTTTTTCATAAGAAATCAATCCCATACCACTCACATGCCAATGGTCAATACAAAATTAGAAAAAAAAAGTTATATGCATAATGTTGACCAAGTTTGTGGACAATGGAAGAATTAATTAGGATAGGCAATCACTTCATCTCATTTAGGCATATCAAGTTTTTTACAATATTGCATTGGGAATAACACCTTTTAGTATGCTTTATGACAACAATGTTATCTTTATGGTTGATTTCTTAATATCCACATTTAATAGGCAAAGATTATGAGTGGATAGGTAGTTTTTCTAGAACAATTACAAGAAACACAGTTGAGAGTTGTCGTAGGTGTTATATGTCATAAACAAATGATCAAGGACATACCATGATGCTCATGTTAAAGATAAGGATCGTCAAGAAAGTGATCTTGTATTTGTGTATACTTTGAAGAATCATGCAACGAAGCCAGAACAATGGGGCTATGCACCTTTCATAGTCAATAAAATTTTCATTGGAAGAGTTATCTAGATAGTCACTTTGGAAGGAGACACATTGCCCGGCTATACCAATGTATGTAGAGGATTTAGATCCATTTGCTATTGATATGCTTAGTGATTACAAAGGCCAAAGTAAAAAGTTGAAGAGGAAACATATACAATAATATCCTAAACTACATGCTCGAAAGTGAATA
>MU260237.1:212500-290000 GCA_020310875.1 Ceratopteris richardii | reverse complement strand
CTCAATGGTTCGACGGTAATGGGCCTATATATCCACACTCTGGTGTCCGTGACATCTCTGTGTCTGAAAGCCTCTGGTGCAGGGTCGTCTCCTAGCACGATAGGTCTCAGCCTGCTGAAGAGTCACCCCTCTCTGATTGATGACAGGTGGGGGGGGGGTGGGGGGGGGGGGGGGGGGTGGGGGGGGGGGGGGGGGGGGGGGGGGGGGGGGGGGTGGGGGGGTGCTGGTGCATGTCGTGCCGCAAAGAGTCATTGAGTTGTGTCTTGTATCCAACCGGTCGGAGCTCTTGTGGTGCACTGGATTAGGGCATCTTTGTGGCTGTGCATCTCTAGTAAGAATCTCCCTAATTGACGCTGATCTCTAGAGGCCATGATCTCACTAAGGGTAGGCTGTCCTGAGAATAGAGCCTCGTATCTGCTCCTAATATCATCATATGCCTTGCATCTACATACAAAATGCTCAGAGAGAGAGAGAGAGAAAGAAAGAAGAAAGAAAGATTTTTAAAGTCTATTAGAAGATCGAACTCGACCTACGAGACAAAATTAATGGACATAGGTTGTGTCTCTGATCAAATGGAAAGACAATGGGTGCTGAAAATAAAGAACTAATGTGAAATGGGTAAAAGGAAAACCAATTTCTCCATAAATGTGCTTGTGCAGAGAGTCTATGAGAGGCGAGGTACGTGGAGTGCTATCCCTATGGTAGCCTATACACAAGAGGGTGATAAAAGTATGAGAATGCATCTAAGTGACATACCATACCCAACCAATGCTCATATGTGGATGCAGTATGTGATACATAGATGGAGGCGGAGCCAGGGCTGCCTACATGATTTCAATGGGATCGGCCATCATCTGGGCCGTCTCTCCTCAATGGCTCGACGATAATGGGCCTGTAAATCCGCAATCTGGTGTTTGTGACATCTTTGTGTCCAAAAGCCTATGGTGGGGAGTCGTCTTCTAGCACGAGAGGTCTCAGCCTACGGAAGATTCACCCCTCTCTGCTTGACAACAAGTGTGGGGGCTGATGCATGTCCTAGGGCAAAGAGTTAGTGAGTTGTGTCTATCTCTCACCGGTCGGAGCTGTTGTGGTGGGCTAGAGTAGGGCATCTCTGTGGCTATGTATCTCTAGTAAGAATCGCCCTAACTGACGCTGATTGTTGGAGGTCATGATCTCACGAAGGGTAGGCTATCTTGTGAAAAGAGCCTTGTATATGCTCCTAATATCATCATATGCCTTGCATCTACATACAAAATGCTCCTCATCCTCTATTTCTACCCCACATATCCGACAAATCCTCTCCTCTCTAAGGGTGTATGCTTCTCTTCCCGTCTCAATCTCTAGTCGATGTGATGAATCCCTCGGTGGGCCAATCGCTACCATCTCTTGGTCTTTGTGGAGTTCTAGGTATGTGGTACAAGAACACAATGATAATGGATATCCATGATGAAGCTCGAAAGGATTTGTAGTATATCTAAGTGGAGAATCAAGTGCATGATTCTCATGATGGGATGTACTCGTCTTTTGATCCTCATGATAATTCTTTTGATATAGGATAGTGATTGTGGGAGTCTTGAATCCAACTTGTTTCTTCTTCTTAGGGCATTTGTGCATACAATATGATCATGATCTCCACAATAAAAGCATAATCCATTGTCTTTTCGATGTTTTCTTTCCTTTGGTCTAAGTCTCCCCATCTTATCCAATTGCACAGGTTCTTAGACATTGGTCTACAGAGACCATCACATGTGTGTGTGGGACAAGGGCTAGTCACAGCTAAGATCCCTAGGTCGGGGCATGTTAGACATTGTTCCACAGAGACTATCACATGTGTGTGTGGGACAAGGACTAGTCATAGCCAAGATCCCTAGCTCGGTCCCATAGCCCTTGTCCCACACACACATGTGATGGTCTCTCAAGCTTGTCATGGTCTCTCTACACCAATGTCGAGATTCTTATAACATATGTTGTTGAGAAATTGCATTAAGCTTGTATCGTGAATCTTAAATGTAACTCCTTTTCTCGTGTTTTCTCTAGCAAATTGACTGCATACAGTCAATGTGCTGGAGAAGCAGCTAAACCTAACAGAATATAGATCCCCTCTGAAATAAGCTGTAGCAAAGTCTTCAACTCTTTTCGAGATAGGTATATGCACCTGGTACAGCAGCAAGAATTGAAAATAACTGAAAATGAGCAGCTACTTACACTAACGAACATGCACGCCCTGATGTGTGTGAAGGAGATTATCTCCTCCACATCAGCTCAAGACCTCGTGCATGATAAGATGTGATAAGGTGTGCCATTATGCCTCACTTATATAGGCCTTCAAACCTCCCACGAAATCCACACAAAAAAAGCTAACGAAAATATTAAAAAGCTAAAAATCTTTTTCTAAAATATGTAAGCTGCTATCAAGGCAAAAATTTGTGAAACTCTTAAAAACCCCTATAATGTGATGTAATTCATACTAAAGATGGTACTTTTCTAGATGAGGGGAATAAGGGTTAACTATTGATATGCTTCATTTTATAAATGATCACACCTATAAATTAGAGTTAGGGTTTTGGAACCCTAAATGGTGTCTGATGGTCAAGTATAGTATATCATTAGAAAGCTCTACATGAGACTACATGATTATACAACAACATTTTGAATGTCTTGACCAAATCGACCATTTGGACCATTTCTAAGATTAGGGTTTGTTGGATTTAGATCAAAATGATAGCGTTCTCCAACCGTCCCCCCTCACCTCCCCCCAATGTCATATTGGCATAAGGTTTAATAATCTACATAACTTCTGATGTTTGTCTTTGGATAATGCTTTACTAAATATATATTCCAAATTCTCAATCGTAGGAATATAGGTAAGTTCAATGTGCTTTTTAAACACATATTCACACATATAATGATAATGTACTTCGATATTCTTTATCTTTGCACGATGAACAAGATTCTTTGAAATAGCAATATCACTTTGACTATCTGAATATATCTGCATAGGAAGATGAACATAAACATCAAGATAATTTGGAATTTTTTGCAATCATATAGCCTCAAGAGTAGTTATAAAGGCATCCCTACACTATGTTTGACTTGAAGATGTAGCCATTGTTGGTTGTTTCTTAGAATGCCAAGAAAAAGGGCATTCACCAACAAAGAAACAATAGCCACTTGTAGATCTTGTATCTTTATCATCTTCCCAATCAAAATCTGCAAATCCTTGAAGTACAAAATGTGGAGACTTTGGAAAGACCATAGCATAATCCATAGTTTCTTTCAAATATCCAAAAAATATCTTAACTGCATTCCAATGAATTTTTAGAGGTTTGCGCACAAACCGTGATATTGAGAAACTGCAAACTGGATGACAAGATATGTATTACATAAATAAATCGAACATCCAACTACTTGACTATAAAGTGTAGCATCTGCTTGTAATGATATAGATGTTGGCATAGGTTTAGAATCTAACATAGCAAACCTAAGTTTCTCAATGTACTTTTGTTGTGTTATATAAATACAATCATTCTTGACATGAATTCAATGCAAAGATTTTAAGCTCTAACTTAAAGAACTGAAGAACTGAATTCTTGGGACTTGTCATGAATTCTTAAGTTTTAAAAAACAATAAGTAAATAGAGAGCTTTGAATAGTTTGCACATTAAATGTTCTTTACCTTGTTCACCAAAAACCTCTGATTATTGAATACAAACATCTTCATGACGGTCACCGTTAAGAAAAGAAGTTTTGATACCTAACTGAAATACTTTCCAACAAAGAAGGCAACGACAAAAAGAACAATCTTGACTATGCTCATTTTGAAAGTAGGAACAAACATTCCATCATAGTGTATACTATTCTTTTGTGCATAACCTTTGACAACTAACTTGCTTTATACCTGTCAATCATACTGCCACCTTTCCTTTTCATCTTGAACCAATAGCTTTCTTCCCCTTTCGTAACTCACAAAACTTCCATGTTTGATTCTTATGAATAGAATCAATCTCCTCTTCACATTTTCTTCCAAACAGAACTATGTGCAAGAGGTTCATTCTCAATTAAAGTAAATGCAAGAAAATTTTAAATTTCAAAAGCTTATCCATAGTTTACCTGATCTCCATGATTTTTCTGACTTCTTGTCCTTTCTTTGAATGATTCAATGCCACTATTTTGCATTGTTTCTGACTTTTTGTCCTTCCTTTCAATGATTCAAAACTATCTTGCATGGTTTGCAAGATCCATTTTGGAAATTTCTTGAAAATTAGTGTTATCTCTCTTTCCTATGGAGTTCTTGAAGATTCTTCAATTTCATAAATTGGTCCCTCTTCAATAGATTGAGTAAGAATGGAAGAAGGTTTAGGCTGTGGTGATTGCATATAGAATGCAGCTTGTGTAGTTACAACTTTATTTTTAGAAACCTATGTAGGGGTTCAGAAAGTTGTTCAGCCCCCCTGTATGGCTGAATACTATAGTTTTTATATCTTTGTCATAAATTTGATTTTAGCTATATATGCATTGCGTGAGAGTAGGGTTTTATTTGTTTCTAGTACAACTGTACATAGAATCTATAACCTTTGCTTTCAATACCATAACCAACAAAACACCTTTGGTAGCTTTCTCATCTAGCTTACCACGATCTTTCTTTTCAATATGAATACAAGAGGGAGAACCAAAAACTTTGAAATAGTTCATATTAGGTTTCTTACCATAATATGCTTCATAAGGTGTAATCATCTTTAAAGCTTTTGTGAAAGACCTCTTAAGAATGTGATAAGCTTTAAAGCTTTTGCAAAAGACCTATTAAGAATGTAATCACCTTTAAAGCTTTTGTGAAAGACCTCTTAAGAATGTTAAGACTCGTTATAGGGTGTAATCACTTTTAAGACCTTTTGCGAAAGACCTATTAAGAATAGCATCATACCAAAACTTAGATAAAAGCTTCATTCAAGAGATCATACGTGTCATTTCAACTAGTCTCATATTCTTTCTTTTTGCAACATCATTCTACTCTCGAGTGTAAGCACTACTGACTTGATCAAAAATACATGTCTTCTGAAAATGAATGTTGCTCTGGAGTGTAAGCACTAATGAGTTGATCAAAAATACATGTCTTCTAAAAATGACTTGACGTCATTTGACGTGCATTCTCCTCTATCACTTCTCAAAATCTAAACCTATGACTTATTTTCATTTTCAACCATTGTAACAAACTTCTTGAAGGTAGCGAAAACTTTGACTTAGTTTTTAATCCAAAAACCCAAGAAATCTAGAAAAATCATCAGTAAAGTAACAAAGCACATATATTCATGGGTTCATTCACATCTCAATGTATGATATGCAGCTTCCTCTTGGCGGTAATAAATCCACGCTTCTTGAAAGATAGCTTACGTAGCTTCCCTCCAAGACATCCTTCACATGATTCAGCATCATCAAGTAAATCAAACGTGGGAAAATTATCAACCATACCTTTGTCCTTCATATATTTGAGAGTTGAATAGCTGATGTGACCAAATCTTGCATGCCATAACTTCATGTTCTCCTTCTATGTAAAAAACCAAGTAAGATTAGCATGGCTGATTTTTGACAAAACAAACATACAGCACAAGGAAGAAGAAGCTTGGAGCACAAACACACAATACTGAATGTATTACTAGAGAATGTACAAAGATAGGTAGCCCATTAGGGCAATAGGCGTATATACAAGTCGGGGGAAAAAAACCTCCTAAAGAGGGAAAAAAGTGCCCCGGCAGTCCTAGTGTGTTCACACACATCACTACCTAAATATATCAACAAATCCCCCCTGGGAGTGATGCGGTGAACAAGGAGCTGGCACTCATGTATAAGGAAGTGCCAAGCTAAGTGGAAATCACTCCACAAAAGGAAGTAAGCCCAAAGCTTTGCGGAAAGCTTCAAACTTCTCCCTAGGCAGAGCCTTCGTGAAAAGGTCTGCAATGTTCTCCTGCGTGAGCACATATGCCAAGCTGATCTCCCCAACAGAGAACCTCTCCCTGACATAGTGATAATGCACCTCAATGTGCTTAGTGCGAGCATGGAACACAGGGTTCCTCGCAACTTCCAATGCGCTCTGACTTTCAGTGAAGATGGTGATGGCAGAAGATTGGCCAACACCCAAATAAGCCATAAGGCCTCTGAGCCACACACACTCAACAGTCGCTGTGAAAGTTGCCCTATACTCAGCCTCACAACTGGAAGTGGCCACAGTAGGCTGCTTCTTGCTCAACCAAGATATACATGAGCTACCAAGCATGAAGCAAAAACCACTGGTGGACACACGAGTGTCGTAGCAACCAGCCCAATCTGAGTCAAAAAAAGCATGCAAATCTGGCAATAGTGATCCCCCCTTGGGATAAAACAACCCAAGTAGCCGAGTACCACTCAAGTAGCGAAAGATGCGCTTAACCGCCTTCCAATGCGTGACTCCTGGGCAATGCATAAACCTGCTCATCTGTGAGACAGCAAACTGAATATCTGGCCGAGTAATGCATAAGTAAATCAAGCATCCAACAACTTGCTGATAGAGAACAGCATCAAATGCATCTCCAGTATCATGAAGACTCAATCGTAAACCTGTCTCCATAGGAGTAGTAATAGGCTTACAGTCTTCAAGGCCAAAACGCTGCAATAATGTGTCAATATATTTCTGTTGACACAAAGCCATTCCACCATCAACGTGCATAAACGAAATGCCCAAATAGTGATGCAAATGCCCCAAATCAGACATCTCAAATGAGGCATGCAAATCAGCCTTAAAATCAGCAATATGCGTCTCAATAGGACCAGTGAGCAGCATGTCATCAACATAGACAACAATGATCATAAGCACATCATTAGCACGCTTAACATATAAGGTGCTTTCAGTTGGACTGTTCTCAAAACCATGTGCAATCAGATAGGCATGTATCTTCTCATACCAAGCACGTGGTGCTTGCTTTAAACCATATAATGCCTTCTTTAACCTGCAAACCTGGTTTTCATGCCCTTTCTGCACAAAGCCACGGGGCTGAAAAACATACACTGCTTCATGCAAATCACCATTCAGAAATGCAGTTTTAATATCCAACTGATGTACATTCCAACCATGATGGGCTGCAAGTGCACAGATGCTCCGAACAGTAGTCATACGACATGTGGGTGCAAAGGTCTCATCAAAATCAATGCCTCTTTCCTGTGCACAACCCTTTGCAACAAGCCTAGCCTTATACCTGTCAACTGTACCATCCGGTTTACGCTTCAACTTGTATACCCACTTAGTGCCAATGGCCTTCTTGCCGGGAGGAAAGTCACATAAAGACCAAGTACCATTCTTCATTATAGCATTATATTCAGATTGCATAGCATCCATCCAATTTTCTGAATTCTGTGCTTCATCAAAAGAAACAGGCTCATTCTCATCACAGAGACTACACGCAGCCATAGCATAGCAATCTGATGCAAAGGAGGCACTATGAGAGCCTGAATGAGTACGATATGACAAAGGTGCATCTAATTTGCTGTCACGCAAAGTCTGCACCAACCATTTTGGCATAGTTTTTGCCTGCTCAATATCAGCTCTCTCATCAACAAGTGCATCATGTAAATCTGCATCAGAAATGGAATGATCTGCATCATCATATGAAGCCTGCAAAGGCTAAGAAGTTGCCTCATTAGGACCAGCACTAGATTGTCCACATGTAAAAAGAGGCATCAAAGTATCATACATGTCTTTGGAGCTCACAGATGTCTCCTTAGTACATGAAAGCAATCTTCCACAAAAACAACATCACCGCTAACCACAATGCGTTTTGTCTGTGGATGATACAGACGATAGCCTTTACTTTCAGAAGTGTACCCAACAAAAATACATTTTACTGCTTTATCATCCAATTTTCTGCATTGTTGTTCAGGCACTAGTGCATATGCCAAACAATCAAAAACACGCAGATGAGTAACAGATGGCTACGGTCATGCCAAGCCTCATATGGAGTGATAGACTGCAGCGCTTTAGTGGGACACCTGTTCAGTACATATGCTGCACACATGACAGCCTCAAGCCAGAAACTATGTGGTAAAGCCTGACTCTTGAGCATGCACCTCGCCATCTCCATGAGTGACCTGTTCTTTCGTTCAGCAACTCCATTCCGTTGAGGTGTATACGGCACTGTACACCGGTGTTTTATCCCACGTTCAGCCAGAAATGCATTAAAATCAGAAGACATATATTCCCCCCCTCGATCAAAACGGAGGGTGCCCATTTTACATGCTGACAGATTTTCAGCCAAAACCAAAAACTGTTTAAAGCACATGAACACTTCGGACTTTGCTTTGAGTGGATATACCCATGCATGCCTGGAAAAATCATCAATGAAAGTCACGAAGTAAAGGTAATTTCCAAAAGAGGGTGTCTGCATAGGACCACAGACATCACTATGTACAAACTGCAATTTCTGCGTAGCCCGAACTGAACCATCTTTTGGAAAGGATGAACGCTGCATTTTGCCCAAAATACAACCCTCACACACATGTTTTCCAGGTGCCTCAAGTTTGGGCAAAGAGGACACCATTTTCGATTTTTGCAGGTGTAGCAAACTAGCAAAATTCAGTTGAACAAAGCGTGCATGCCAAAGCTTTGCATCTGACATAGCCTGAAAATCATGAACTGCACATGCCGAATCATTCACAGATCTTTCATAATCTATGAGCTTATACAACCCACGACATAAAATGCCAGAAGCAATAATAACATCGCCATTTGATAGATCATGAACTGTACATCTGTCATCAACAAATTTCACAACCAAGCCAATCTTGGCTAATGTAGAAACTGATAACAGATTCTTCTTGATCCCAACTCTCATAACAAGATAAGAGGAGTTGTTGGCGCATGTAACAGTACTCCCTGTAGGGGCAGGCTCGAGTGAAGAGAAGAAACTGCGCTGCGAGGTAATATGTTTGGTCGCCCCACTGTCAAAGTACCAAACACCTGAGTCTACTGAAGACATGCACTGATCATGAGAAGATGGGTCAAAACTGCAGACAGTAGTAAACGCCCATTCTTCTTCCTGCACAATTTTTGCAGACTCTGTTTTTAGTGTAGAGGCCTCTGCAACGACCATTCAAGCCTCTTTCTTCTTTGCCTCTTTTGCAGCCAGTTTTGGACAGTTCTTTATGATATGATCATTTCCTTTACAGTACTTGCAAAACAATTTCTGCTTTTCTGATTTCTTCAAAATCTTTATCCTGGTTCTTCGATTGTGCAGCATTTGCAGATTTCTGCTTACTAGTAGAAGAGCTCTATTTTCCTTTGCCCTTCTGACTAGCCAGGAAAGCTTGATCTGCAACACGCATAATGCACCTGTTCTGCCTGGACTAATCTTCCTGTAACAGAACAGAGACTAACTCCTCAAATGACAAGGCATTTGGATTGTCTTTCATCATCAATCGAAGAGTAGAGGCAAAACTTTGATATGAATCAGGAAGACCATTCAGAACGGGCTGCACAAGTGAGCTATCTGGTATAACCTCATCAGCAGAAATCAATTGTTCCTTCAGGTCTTTGATCTTTGTGAGAAAACTGTCCATAGAATCACCTTCATTCATGTGCTCACTCTCCAACTGTTTTCGGAGGTAAGCAACACGAGCCTCACTCCTAGCCTGGTACAAAGTGGTAAGTGTATCCGAAGCATCCTTTGCTGTTCTGCAAGAGCGAATGTGAGGAATAATAGCACGTTTGACAGACAAAGCTATCAATGCATGTGCTTGAGCATCTCTGCAATCCCAACGAATTTGCTCTGCAGTAGGTGCAACAGAAACAGCAGCACGAATAGGAATCTGCGGAATATCATCTTCGACACCATCTTCATCGGCTAAAGCACCTGTATTTGCAGTACCTGTTGTTACAGGTGTAACATGACGTCTTTCAACACCCTGCACAATGCTCCACACCAATACATGTCGCATCATATAAGCCCATAATGGGTAGTTGGTACCATCCAACTTATCCTCAACAACCAACATACGGAATACATCACTGCTTTCAGCCATGGTCGGTGATTAAAATACCTTGATGCAGAAAATCGACTGTATCTCAAAAAGTTGAATGGAACTGCCAGACGAGTTCTGCTAGACCTGTAGCAGACTTCGAGACTCTTAAACTGGCGAACAGAAATTGGTATATACCTTTAGCACAAAAAGACGAAATAACCTGCACAAGCGCTGCGATAGTGCGTTCAGAGGCCGAAACGAGCTCAGATCGCGATTTCGGCACCACACAGCGAAGCTGTTTTGATCTCGGAAACACGCTGAGTATGCTCACCAAAATTCGTGCGATTCTGAGACTGCAAACGGAGGAGTGTCGACGGTGCCCTAGATGAAGCGACGACCTGCTCTGATACCAATTGTTGGAGATAGACGCCTGCGGAGGCACGCAAACAACACAAGGAAGAAGAAGAAGCTTGGAGCACAAACACACAATACTGAATGTATTACTAGAGAATGTACAAAGATAAGTAGCCCATTAGGGCAATAGGCATATATACAAGCCGGGGAAAAGAACCTCCTAAAGAGGGAAAAAAGTGCCCCGGCAGTCCTAGTGTGTTCACACACATCACTACCTAAATATATCAACATTTCTAATATTGCATTCTGTTGGAAGACAATGTCACATTGGTCCAAATCTCTATTAAGGCAAAAACCCTAATTTTGATACTTAGTCATTTTTGGCACAAAATTTGGGTAAAATTTCTATGATCCTATCTTGTAGAGCTTGATGAGAGCTATCTAATGGTATAGGACATTCAGTCATCAGAGATCTTACGTTAACTATTAAGGTACATATTCTCTTTATGCACACAGGTACTACTTGGAGCTTATGGAGGCGGTGGCATCCATATCTGGAGGAGTTCTATTCGGCATACATGGAGGCAGTGGCATCCACAAAGGAGAATCAGTACATGCATGCTACATGCATCAGATGAGATGTTAGAGAAGGTGTTTCCACATGAGTATGAGGATTTCTCTCAACAACATTTTAGCATTCCATGCTAATTCTGTAAGTATGTGATTTATCACACACACATCTGATTTAGGGTCTTCCATAGCCTAAATTCATATTAGAATTTTGTTGAATATCAGTTTCAAACTAATCTTTCCTCTTTGAGTCACTCATATTCACTCTTCTACGACCTATCAGGTCCTACATCTCATACATATTCAGATTTGTGTCCCTACATCTGAATATTCTTGTATATTTTGTACATACACTCTTCCATCTATTTTTGTTCACATAGAGTGGTTGAGATTTTGACTCCCACATTGTAAATTGACATTTGTATATATGATGCTGTGAGTAAGCAGTGGCTTACGTAACCCTTTGTACATGTCTAATTTCTCTCTCTATCTTTGTCTCATCATTGTATGTTTAAGTGATGTATGCTCATGTTTGTCAATGTTGGAAGATCGTGGACTCTGTGTTTGTAGTTATGGGCCTACCTAATTTCCAACATTTGGTATCAGAGCAGCTTCCAACATATGACATACACACTTAATCTAGATGAGTAGAGATTTGAGAATTAGACAATTCAGTCACATGATTATGTATCAGTGTGAAATATGAAGCTGATGCTCTATTCGCAGCTAAACACTTTTGGAAGAATGAAAATACTTTACAAAAGTATTGCGTGAAGACCAAGGCTTGATGAAGAGAAGGCTACTTCAAATTTAAGGAAAAACAATGGTTTGGAGAAGATGAAGGAACCAGATCAACATCAAATCACAGATATTAGTTTCTACTATCATATTGTCATTTGCAGGTCATATCTTAGAGGAGCAATTATGAAGAGATTTGAAGGATTTGAGAAGCGCTTTTAAACACTTTCATTACTTTGAAAGTTAAAGCATTAGCTACACCAAATCAAGTATCTAGAGATTATTCTTGACAGTTTTGATAGAAGATCTCTTTCATGACAAGAAAGCTCATCTAAGAAGACAAATTTGGAGATTAGATCAGTTTTGTTTTCAGCAAGCACAAGGTTGGAAGTTTTTTTATCAGATTTTGTACCTAGAGAGGTAATTCAGCATTCAACCAACTCAAGGAAAAGGTTGATGAATTCAGCCACATCAGTCAAATTTGAAGCAGAGTATTGACTCAGCATATGAGGAGATGGTAAAACATGCTTCTATGTTCACTTCCATTTATATATCATGATTGTTTTGTCTCTTACTCTTAGCACTAGAGGAAGAGAAAAATTCATTTGAAGAAGTTAAGAGTGCTTGCTACTTCAAGATTAAGAGAACAAAAGGTATGGAAGAGAAGTTTGAAGATGTTGAAATCATCAGGTGGAAGAAAGATGCAAAAGAAGAAGGTCCAACAATTCCAAAGGGAAAGTAAGACTTCTTTCTTTTCTCTTATATTTTCCATATACTTTTCCTACTTTTATCCTCTACATCCAAAGACAAGTCTACGAGAACATCTTGTGTGAAGAAGATAGTTTAAAGAAGAAGCAGTTTCTTGTTTTGCATTATACTTGGTCATGTTTTAGTAGGTTTTGACAAAGAATTGCGTTGAGAGAAAGAAAAGCGGCAAATATCTAAGACAACTTATATGTTTTGACTCATATGTGTATGAGTTATGTTTTAGTTGAAGATTTTGGGTAGGCAGCTTATATGTTCCCTCAAAGAATTCTTGGAGTGTCAATTCTCAGAGCTACTTGGTATATGACAAGTTGAAGAGAAGTATTTTTCTTCTTTACCTAACTCTTAAGGTAAAAGAGTATTTGTAGCATATGTTAGAGACTTGGAGTGAGGTTTTTTGTTTGGAAAAGTTATCTCATATTCAATATATTCAATATAGTCAGAAAATTCAGAGTTTTTTAGGAGAAAAATTCAGAAAATTCAATATTTTCAGATAAATTCAGAAAATTCAATATTTTCAGAAAAATTCAGTATTTTCAGAAAAAATCAGATTTTTTGATGTACAGTCATATGGAGAATCTACTTTCTATGTTTGTCTTGACTTTTGGATACATGCTTGTATTAAAAAAGGTGTTCCATCATATCCTATCACTTGATTGAGAAGTGGAGTTAGCCAAAAGAAAGTCAAGCAGATACTATCACATTTCACCCGGGAAGAATATGAAGATATGAAAATTTTGGAGTTCTCAAGGTGAGAGTTTGTCCACTTGTGTTCCAGTAGAAGTTGCAGATTCTTGGAAAGGATTTAATTGAAGAAAAGTTTTACAACTCTATGTAAGAAGCATGGACACTTAGAGTCATTCAAGTAGCAAATCAAACATTCAGTCATGAAGGTTTGATGAGAGCATATTCTAGACAGGTATTTTGTTGGAGAGATCATAGATCTTGAGTATTTTTGAGTCAGATGTCTATCCTTTACTTGTAAAGTTTTTAGCATTGGAAGAAGGAAGTCAAAGATTCAGATTCTATCATATTAGTGTTGCAGAGAAATAGAAGAAAATACTTGTTATGTTGCGAAGATTATGAATCCTAAAGTGCTTTCATCAAAGTTTTTTGTTATGATGTAATAGGATCAGCTAACCTTATCCTAGATTATGGGAATCTGAGGAGTGGCAGTGAAAGCTGTTGGCATCTGCAGTGCTAGTGAAAAGGGGTTCAGATTATTTGTTTCAGACACAGGTATTGATGTTATGAAAGCAATGCTAAATTACTGAAGATCAGATTTATTGAAGGAAGACATTACAAATTTCATGAAGTCTGATATACAAAATCATACCTACAGGAATTCCTATATTTCCTTTGTCAGTTTCTTTTTATGTTCCAAGCTTTTAAAGAAGAAGAAGGAAGAAGGAGAATGTCTCGAGAAAGTTCTTGTTGGGTGTTCCTGTTCAGGAGAAAGTTCCAGAGTTCTATTGCAGAGAAGCTTGATATTTCAGAGAGGTTTGTTACTTATGAAGTGCGCACATATATGATTATACCAGACTTTGAAGGAAAGAGGTATGAAGGACTTACAGATAGAACAAAGATAAAGACAAGATGACAACGTAGATATGAAACTTTGGTGAGACTCATGAGAGTTGAGTACAATCAAAGATGAACCAACTAGTGTTCATAATACACTAAGTTGTGAGTTGTCAGTCACAAGTCCCAGGATTAAGTTCCTGATTCTGTTTAGTGTATTTACATGACACAGCAGAAGTACGTTGAGAAACCTTTCATAAGGAAAATGCAAATATGTGGATCCTAATGTATTCTTACAGGTTTTAGAAGACTTATTTCAAGAGATAGCAGATTCAGAGTCAATTCATGCTACATATGTTGTCAAGAAGTGATTGCTTGATGTATGCTAACACTATTGGATATCTAGTTTGCATATTTTCTCAAGTCTTATGGTTCATATTCAGCAAATTCAGATTTTTTGAAATTTGAAGAAGTTCAAATTCAGTTTTGAAGAACAATCTTGAAGATAAAGTTCGAAGATCAATTCTAAAGGACAAGTTTGAAGCTTATGTCAGTTTGCAGAAGAACGAAGTTGCATATCCAGTTCAGTTTGTACCAATATGACATTGAAGGGGGGCTTGTTGGAAAACAATGTCACATTAGTCCAAGTCTCTATTAGGGAAGAAACCCTGATTTTGGTACTTAGTCATTTTTGGCACAAAATTTGGGTGAAATTTTTATGATCCTATCTTGTAGAGCTTGATGAGAGTTATCTAATGGTATAGGACATTCAATCATCAGAGATCAGATGTGGGAGAAAACTCTAACCATAGTTGATCAAAATTAGCAAGTAAAAAGCTAATTTTAGCGATAGTAAAAAAAGCTACGATAAATAAAATTTATAAAAAAAAAACAGCGATGGATTTTAAAACTTATGATACAGCTTTTTGAAGGATTTTTTCGTATGGAGTTTGAAGTCTATATAAAGAGGTATTATATGCACTTGTTGTGTCATCCTCTACCATCGTTAGGCTGATTTTTGAAGGTGGTCTTGCCGATGCACACATGGAGCAGCCATGGTGCACATATGGAGCAACTATGGAGCAATCTTGAAAAAGATAAAGAGCAGCCATGGAGTTCTTCTTAGAGAAGAGTGTGCTCACACTCTTGTTGATGGAGAAGACTTACTTCTCAGCAAATTAATGGTGTTATCATCCATCTACATGATGTATTTGGAGATTGTCTTCTACATGAAGATTATGGAGTACTTCAAAGACATAGGATGGAGCTTAACATAAGATTGCATCTTATGTTAACTATTAAGGTACATATTCTCTTTATGCACACAGGTACTACTTGAAGCTTATGGAGCCGGTGGCATCCATATCTGGAGGAGTCCTATTCGGCATACATTGAGCCAGTGGCATCCATAAAGGAGAATCAGTACATGCATGCTACATGCATCAGATGAGATGTTAGAGAAGGTATTTCCACATGAGTATAAGGATTTCTGTCAGCAACATGTTAGCATTCTATGCTAATTCTGTAACTATGTGATTTATCACACACACATCTGATTTAGGGTCTTCCATAGCCTAAATTCAGATTAGGGTTTGCTTAATATCAGTTTCAAACTGATCTTTCCTCTTTGAGTCACTCATATTTACTCTCCTACAACCTATCAGGTCCTACATCTCATACATATTCAGATTTCTGTCCCTACATCTGAATATTCTTGTAAATTTTGTACATACACTCGTCCATCTATTTTTGTTCACATAGAGTGGTTGAGATTTTGACTCCCACATTGTAAATTGACATTTGTACATATGATGGTATGAGTAAGCAATGGCTTACGTAACACTTTGTACATGTCTAATTTCTCTCTCTATCTTTATCTCATCATTGTATGATTAAGTGATGTATGCTCCTCTCCTAGTGGAAACGTTTTGCACAAAGAACCTCCAAGGGTACCATGAAAACGATGAACTTCGGCTGCATGAATGTCTAAGTTCTAACCACCCAAACATGCGATACTAAATATCTTAGCCCTTTCTTTATGCACACTAACACTTGGATACTCTCATGAGTGCCTAGTGGTGGACATTAGGCAAACATGTACCCATCATAGCTAGAGGGGGTTCACACCAACCATAATTCATAACATTTCCTTCCACTCAAACCCATTTTTGTCATCAAAAATGGTATCGGAAGGCATAGGTGAGAAAGATAAAGAATCTAATAATCACTCCCACTTGACCCCATGTACTCTTTGTACATGGTCGTCTCTCTGTGGTTTCCCATTTCCTTCCCCTTAAGAAGATTCTTTGGAAGGCAAAACAAAGGTTGGAAACCGTCTCTCTGATGGGTGCTAAATCAGGAATGAGGTTTTCAGCTAACCCTAACAGAATATAGATCTCCTCTGAAATAAGCCACAGCAAAGTCTTCAACTCTTGTAGAGATAGGTACAAGCACCTCGTACAGCAGCACGAACTGAAGATAACTGAAAATGAGGAGCAGCTACTTACACTAACCAACATGCACGCACTGATGTGTGTGAAGCAGATGAAGGGCAGCAGCAGCAATAACCAAAAAACTCAACAAGTAACTCCTCCAAATCTGCTCCACAGCAGCTCAAGACCTAGAACACTTGATGACTATCAAGTGTGCATAAAAAGGTGTGGTAAAGTGTACCCCTAGGCCTAGCTTATATAGGCCTTCAAACCTCCCACGAAATTCTCATGAAGAAGTTGACGAAAAGCTTAAAAAGCTAAAAATCCTTTTCTGAAATACGTAAGCTGCTTTCGAGCCAAAAATTTGTGAACCCTTAAAACACCTATAATATGGTGTAATTCATGTTGATGATGGTGCTTTTCTAGATGAGGGGAATGAGAACTACATGTTGATGTGCTTCATTTTTGAAATAGTCACACCTGAAAACCAGGGTTCAGGTTTTGGAGCCGTTAATGGCGTTTGATGGTCTAGTCTAATACATCATTACAAAGTTCTTGATGAGAGCTACATGATTATATGAAAATATTTTGAATGTGTTGACCAAATTGACCATTTATACCATTTCTGAGATTAGGATTTGCTGGATTTAGGTCAAAATGACATTGTTCTCCAACAGATAGAGGAGATCCGACAACCCCCGATCCTAGGTATGAAACTGAATATCAAAAAGTAAAGATCTTCCTTCACAGAGGTGACCTAGATACAAGAAAGAACTGGTCAAGATCTCGTCCTACGAGATTACAAGATGACAAGGCTAGATATCTAGAAAATAGATTAGACAAGGCTAGAATAAGAAGCTAGACAAGAACAAGAACTCAAAACTTGCAAAGTACTTACTTGGAGATCGTGACTCCTTGAGCTCCCAAGCAAGGTTGTTAGCAACGTTTTCGCGACGTCCAAGGCAACGTGTTGCTAACACGTTAGCAACATCCAACGTTTAGGCCTGGACGTTCCGAAAACGTTGGAACCATTTCTTCTTTTTTTTTCTTTTTTTTTTTTGCAAATATAGTAATCTAGATGTATATTGTAGTATTTACATATATAATATGTAATATGTATTGAATATTTATGTTCATTTATGTAATATGTATTGAATATTTATGATTCATTCCAAATTCCCAAATCCCTGTTCAATCATCGATGCAGTGATGGCAGAATCCAGATGCACATTGCACATGTATGATGTCAAAATTTACAAATAATCATTATCATGACTCAATGACTCATTCTAAAATTCAAATCCACAATGCACATTCAAGCAACTTACTAGTAACTACTAACTACTTAGTACTTACTACTTACTACTTAGCAATGTTCATGTTGGAACTTGGCACCAGGCAATTGCATTATTTTCAAGAATCAAACTTCAAAGCATCTCATATGACATCAGAGTCCAGGCAAATACATTAATATATATATATATATATATATATATATATATATATATATATATATATATATATATATATATATATATATATATATATATATATATACAACTTACAAGTTACAAGTAACATTGAAAAACAAACTTCAAAGAATTATAATTTATGACATCAGACAAAAACATGTCAAAAAGTCAACCTCATCTCAAAATTATGACACTGGTGACTGTCATAACTCATATGTGATATCAGAGTCCAATGTCCATAATACATATACATCGATGATCATACCAGTAACCATCATCCATGATACCACTAAGTAGTCAAACAATAAACTGACAATAATACAATGATCAATCAATATCAAGTAAATCATAAGTCGTAATATCATAATACATATGACATGTCACATGATCGGTCATCAATCCTCAAAATCCTCTGAGTCACTAATAACTATCACCATCATCATCATCATCACTATCATCATCATCATCATTATCATCATGTGGTGCTCGACTAGTAGATGCCTCCATCCTACTAGTAGATGGACCTGGTACACTATGTGCTCTATGACTAGAACGAGTTTGAGATGCCCTCGTATCATGCTGTGGCACTGTCAACTCCTGATAGAGCATGTCAGATAGATCAAGGTCCTCTGCTAGAATGCTAGGTATATCATGGACCCTCTCTATATCAAGCTCATCGACATTCAACTGCCGCACCTCTGCTCAGAGGCCACCACGCTCCAATAAACGCAAGTTGAAGTGCAATAGACAAGCCTCTCCAACTGCAATGTAGATAGTATATTCCTCTTCTTTGTATGGAAGAGGGCCATGTACTCCAATTCCTTTCACATGGACTGGCACTACAGTCTTGTGAAAGTATGCGGATGGCTAACTTTCTCTGCAAAATAAAAAAGAAAGAGTTCATTAAAAATTAAAGACTCAAGAGGAATGACTCATGAGACTAAGTTATAACTTATTAGTTAAAGACTCAAGAGGAAAGTGGAATGACTTACTAGCTCAGGTGTACAAACACCGTATCTCTCCCACCATGTCACAGGCATCAACTGCATGCTTCTCAAGCATGCCGTGTCTCTACCAAAAAGTCCTTCATTATTCTGAAACTGGGTGAGCTGAAGCTCCAATTTCCCACGTTGCTCCACATCAGAAGGTCCATACAATCGATCTACATAGTCATTCCAAGCATTCACAAGCTCCATATCCAATGACTGTGATGCAGATCTCCATAAAGGATGTAGTAGATTGGCCATCCCATGTATAGAGCGATGGAACCAATCCCACCTCTTCCTCCATATTCCTTTTATTTCCTCTATCCTATGGATAAAAAACAAATCAAGTTAGAAAACAATAAGATTTAAGAATGTTGAAGAGTCAAGACTTGAACATGAATGCTCATACAAAAAATAAAATATGGTTACCCAAGTTTCAACTTACATCTCCAATGTCAAATAAGGACATCTCTGTATAGACTCTCCGACACGATCCATGAACTCATAAACAAGTCCAAGCGTGCATCCCTCTCTATCTGCTATGCGTATGAGTGAATATAAGGGCTGTAAGGCCCGCACTAATCCCTCCACATCCCTCCAAAAACTGTCATCCAAACATGTGCGTCGTACAAGCTCTGCCTTTGGACTAGTATGTCTATCCCAAGCTAACCAATCAGGTGATACAACTGTCTCGATCAGTGCTTGCCTCACTCTTAATAATCTTTCCATGACTATGCACACGTATGCAAATCTGGTCTTCGCGGGCTTCACCAAATCAATATCACTGTAAGACCGAAATAAAGCAAGCAATTTTGGTCTCTTTGTGAACAAAGAGACCACTTTTATGCAAGTGGTGAAAATGGTGTAAATCCATGGTATCTTCCCCACATCCTCTATCAGCAAATCAATGCAATGGGCAGCACACGGTGTCCACACAATAGAGGGGAATTCTTCTTCTAGAAGCTTGCCCATAGCCACACAATTACTTCCATTATTTGTGACCACCTGGACTACCTTTTCTACACCAATGTCCATGATAGCCTGACGGATATGGTCATAAATGAACCAACCTGTTTACATATAACACAATGAATCATTAACCAATTGATAAATTATAATTTATCTTGAGATGTGTCATGCACATGCACAATGCACGTGCATAACACGTGCATGTGCATGTGCATTGTGCATGTACATACATACATGCCAATGCACATTGCACATGCACATTGCACATGCACATTGCACATGCACAATGCACATGCACATGCACATGCGAGATGCCACATGCATTATTGATCATTGCACAATCAAATATAAACTGAAAATTCAGAAATCAGTTCACTCACATGTGACTATGGTACCAGCAGCTGATGCATCTGTGGCTCAAAGGAACATGGTCCCTTTGCAACAATGCACCAAAATGTTGTACACATTCCTCTTTCGTATGTCCGTCCATCCGTCACACATGATTGTGCATCCATACTTTGCCCATGTCTCTTTCATGGGCTCAAGCTCTCTCTCTAATGCTTCCTTTGTTTTTTTGAGCTCCGTTGTCCTCAACTCTTCATAGGTAGGCCCTTGCCAACGAAACCCTAATAGTGATACCTTCTCAATGGCATTTCTCCATGCCGGTGTCCGTGCAACATTAAAAGACAAACCATATTGTATAAAAGCTTTCATGATGGCTTGTGTGTCTTCTTGTTTACGTTGTTGTTGCAAGCTAGCACGTATAGATGCTCCTCCAAGAGAGCCAAGTGGGTGCTCTTGTGGATCATGCTCTACTCTTGTACTCTTTCTTGGTGGCTCATGCTCTATGTCAATGTCTATGGAAGCCTCTTGGGGATCACAAGAACCATGTGAACCGGTTGCAAATGATCTAGCTTGTGATTGGGCTCCACTATTCCTTCTACCTTGGGCTTTTTGAGCTACCCATGCCATTAGCTCTCCCTTTATAGCTTCGGGCATTGGCTCTTTGCAAGGTGCAACTCCTATGCCATTAACTCTTCCAAGGTGTGCCTTGATCCTATCTGCTCCACCGGCTCCACTGTAGCCACAAAGCTTGCAAGTCCATCTCTCACTACCCCCGGAGCCCATCTTTCCTTGGCTTGTCACATATTCCCAACATGCTTATTTTGCTTTAGGCATGTTGATGGAAGAGGTTAAAAGCTTGGAGAGGACTCAAGATAGGAAGCAATAGATAGGGGGGTCATGGGTGTGTGAGGGTGTGTGTGTAATAAACATACCTTCTTTGAAACTTGCCTTGGATTGCTCTTCCACAGTGCCAAACTCGCTCTCAGGTCAACAGAGCAAAATGCCTCGATGAGGCCGTTTCGCCTCATTTGAGGCAAATTTTTTTGTGTTTGTTCGCAACGCGTTGCGAACGTTGCAACGTTGCGACGTTGCGATGCAACACTGCTCCCAAGATAGGCATTAGCACGACTGAGGATCTATGTGGCCAAGCTCTCCTTATATAGGTTTCCAAGGGCGATTATCAAGGGAAGGTTTCGAATTGATGATGTCAATGATCAAAACTCGGTCTTTGGATGTCCAAACAAGGCATGTTGATGGTCATTAGAATCTTCAAATAGGTTAGAAAATTTGTTTTATTTTTCAAATATCTCAAAAAAATAATATTTGAAGCATTAGCTATATAATTTGAAAATGGAGGAAGGTGAATCTGTCCAAGATCATCTAACTAGGATTCAAGACCTAGTTGATTAATCAGCAAACACACATGTTCATAGAGGATGAGAAACTTGTGACTATCACTCTAAATTCTTTGCCAAGGTGGTGTTCTCCACAATTTCATAAGACGAGAAGTACTCTGATTGGTTGTTTGATCGTGGTGCATCTGAGTAGAAGAGTTCTAACAAGGAATTATCATCCAAGGATTGTGATCCTTTACAAAGATGACGATAGATAACTAGGATATCATATTTAAATTTACCTCAAGGAATCATAGTGTCCTTATTGCTCACGAGTTGCTTGGAAAAGTGATTCAAACAAGATTTGGCAATACCTCTAAACGAGGTCCCACTAGAGCACATGGTTGCACTAGTACGATGGACGAGTAAACTCGTCCGGTATGTCTAGTCTAGTCCCGTCCAGTACGGTTACGTATGACTAGTACGATGTACAATTTGTCCAACCCCAATTTTAACTCAAATGCACAATTTGTTGTGCTTTTTTTACATACTTTTTCCCTCACTTGCATTTGTGTTCAAAGTCTTGCCACTCTCAGCTTGAGCCGAGAGCACTTAGCAACCGTACACTTCCATGAGCTCATATCCTTGAGCTTTTGGCACTCCCTCGAACTTGTGAACTTTCAAACCTCTCCTCACAAAAACTTGGTATACATTGGCATCCAGCTTAGCTCCTAGACACCTCTAGAGGCCAACTTCCAAGGCAAAAGCTTATAGGAGCCGATTCCTCTTCTTTGAAAGCTACAACTAATTGCAATTTTCCCCATTCATTATGATCTATGAATCATGATATATTTATATATTATCGTCTATGTAGTATGTACTATGTATTATGTACATTGTAAGATGTATGACATGTCATATATGTAATAATGTATGTATGTACTAGGTATAACTATATATGCACATATAATTTTGTATATACTATGTACTATGTGATATGCATGTAGAACATACGTAGTACGTAATGTGCATGGAATATGTATCTATAATCTATCTTATATACATAATACATATACATAATACATATACATAATACATATACATATACATATACATATACATGTCATATACATATACATATACATATACATATACATATACATATACATGTACATATACATATACATATACATATACATGTCATATACATATATACATGTCATGTGCATGGGATATGTATCTATAATCTATCTTATATACAGAATACATATACATATAGGTGTCATATACATATACACATACATATATACATACACATACACATACACATGCACATGCACATGCACATGCACATGCACATGCACATGCACATGCACATGCACATGCACATGCACATGCACATGCACATGCACATGCACATGCACATGCACATGCACATGCACATACACATACACACACACACACACACACATACACACACATACACATACATATATGTATACGTATACATATACGTATACATATACATATACATGTATGTATATAATGTATCGTACGCATCACACGCAGAAAGCTTAGTACGATCGCGTACCGTACGTGAACCGTACTGGACGCATCGTACTGGACAGGACGTGACTGCCTAGCTAGAGCATGTGATGGTTCTAAAATCAAGTGGCCAGGAAGTCCCATAGGGCTTCTTATTGAGGTGACTCATCACGTGGGAGCACAAGCCTGAGTTTGTATGACTCGAGTAAATTAGGTCTTTAAAAAATTCATTCCCAAGTTCGTAGTCCAAGAAATTGCTAAGGACAATAATTAAACATAAGGGGAAAAGTGTTATGTCCCCAAACTCAAAGGACGTCTAGATGGGCATACATGACTAAACGATTTATCCAAGTGCCGAGTGTCCAACCAGTGTGAATTTCCAAGCTCCTTAAATGAGCCTATAAATAGGATCCATGGGCTCATTTATTATACTTTCTTCATATGAGACATTTGGAACCTTGGCCCTTGGTGAAGTCACCCATATATTTGTAAGGCGTGGGTGTGGTGATATAGGACACAAACCTTGTGATGATGGCCATCATTGTAACTATGGGCTCCCAATCTCGAGAGTGGGTAGTTGGGGAGCATCTAGTTAGGAGGTGCGCCTAATGTCTTTTCTTTTATGTTTGTGAATATAGCTTGTGTTTTATCTTGTTCGAAGGGAAGATCTTGTTGTGGCACTAGTGGTGCTAAAGTTCAAGTCTAGTTTATCTCATTAGGTGTTTCAATACATGGAGCCATGGATGTATGCTTCATGGTGGAATGTCTATAAACAACCATAGTTTGGTGCCTTCCAAAACCCTAGGTCTTACACTACCTTGAGTCATTAGGTCATATCAAGTAACACAAGTATGTCATTAGCCGCAATAAGAACTTCCACCCAAAAATCTTGTGTGGATTTGCATAATGTAGCGTCACAAGTACTCACTCCTAAATAGTTTGCTCATGACCTTTGCCATACCGTTTTAGACTTGAGTGTAAGGGGCTACAAATTCATGTTCAATTCCCCTAACTTCATTGAAGTTGATGAAGTCTTATGACGTATATTCACCTCCATTATCCAAACAAGAAACCTTAAGCTTTCTCCTCTTCTTTTTTTCCAAAACCCAATTTTTGAAGAAAGACAAAACATCTTGTTTGAACTTTAGAGGGTAAGCTCACATTTTCCTAGTAGTATCATCAACGAATGTGACAAAATCTAGAGCTCTTGATCACCTTGTTTGGATTGGGTCACACATATTTGTATGAACTAGATCAAGAGGTAAGGTGGCCAGTTTTTGCAATGTCATATATACACTCTTTGTCTAATTACCATATAAACAATGTTCACAATTGAGAAACCTAGAAAATATAGTTCCAATATCCTTGCCTAGACAACTCCAGAAAGCCTTATTTAGATATGTGTTCGAATCTTCCATGACGTAGCTCCAAGAATTTCTTACTAATAACTTGTTGCAAGTGCTCTTGCTTCTCCACATAAAGAGGATAGAGGGATCTATCCTTACTTCCCCTTGTGATCATCATACCCCCATAAAAGATTATCTTATACCCATGCTTACCCAACTCGCAAATTGATAGTAAGCTTTAGTTCAATTGAGAAACATGTAAGACATTCTTTTTGAAACTCATCTAAAATCTCTCTTGAAACTAGGAAATGAAGGCTTGTAAATGATGTGTGTGCCACTCTCCTCCCATCCAATATATCCTCTTGCATCCAAAATAGTAATGCTCTGGAATGGTCTAGTGCCGCCATGTGGCCATAATGCAACACTCATCCCCATTACCATTGAATACCTTAGGATATCCCCCAAGCTTGGGACCTTGGCTATGGTTGGCCCTTGTCCCACACACACATGGAGTGGTCTCTATACTATGTAGACCAATGTCTGACACTCTCTCCCCCTTCTAAAGATCATTATCCTCAATGATCAATGAGGGAAAGTACTTGCGAACCAGAGCTTCTGATTCCCAAGTAGAGTCTGTAAGCGGCAATCCTCTCCAGGATGCAACTCTTGGAATTCTGCTCTTACTTTATTTGAAAGTACTTGAGCATTCCAACTAGAGTTTCCATGACTATATGAATCCATCACTACACGATGAATACATAAAATAAAGAAAGTAAATATACTTACAATCGATCTTGAGCAACTTGGTAGCGGTTACAATCACGTCTCTTGGAGATGTGGCTCTCCACGGATCAGTAGTCGCATCTCCTCATGCTCAAACTGATAAACATGCGAAGCAAAGACTATGACTGATCGTTTCCTAGCATGCCACTTTTTACTTAGGACTACATCAAAATGTGCCAATCGTGCTATCTCAAAATCCAATCTTTCCTCATTGGACTCGATCTGAATGGATAGATCTACTACTCGTTGGTCCCATGTCCAGTTCCCTTCTCGTAAGCATTATGTCTAGACTCAATGTCAAAGAGTACCTTGACAGGTTGTCCTTCCACGACTCCTCTCGTGACAATGAGCTCTATGTGTCTAGGAACTGGTATCCTTTCAGTACCACCGGCAAAAGCACAGCATCTTGCACAGTAGAAACCTTCTTCTTGATCGTCACGGCTACTATGGGAGATGATATCTAGGATGGGGAGTCACCAAAATCCTTAATTCTATCACTCCATGCCTGTGTAGGAATGATGATTATGGTGGCTTCAATTTTCTTCTTCTTAGGACAGTCCTTGAAGAGGTGCTGCACTAGACATCCATAGCACAATCCTTCTTTCATTGCCTTCTCTTTCTTCCGAAAGGCAAGGATAGACTTATTGTATGCCCTCTCAGTCAGATTCCCGAGATTTGAGAAAAACATTCATGCATGATAACCATGATGTTCCTTGTGCACGGCATCTTGGTGTTGACAAGATAATTCAGCTTGTTAGAAGAACATTTTGGCGGCCTTGATTAGCCAGAGATATCCACACTTATGTTCAACAATGCTTTTTGTGTCAAGTCAACAAGGCAGAACCGAGCGGGATACTATCCTAGTTGTGGTAGATAGATTGAGCAAGATGGCTCATTTTATACCAATGCAAGAGAGTATAGAAGCTCCATATATTGGAGAGTTGTTTATCCAACGTGTCTGCAATTGCATGGGTTACCGTCATCCTTAGTTTCAGATAGAGATGTTAGATTTATAGGACACTTCCGAAAGAATCAGAAGCTCTGGTTTGCAAGTACTTTACCTCATTCATCATTGAGGGCAATGATATTTAGAAGGGGGAGAGAGTGTCAGACATTGGTCTACAGAGACCACTCCATGTGTGTGTGGGACAAGGGCCAGCCATAGCCAAGGTACCAAGCTCGGGGTATATCCATATGAGTGTTGCATGATGACCACATGGCGGCACTAGACCATTCCAGACTCCAGAGCATTACTATTTTGGATGCAAGAGGATATATTGGATGGGAGGAGAGTGGCACACACATCATTCACAAGCCTTCATTTCCTAGTTTCAAGAGAGATTTTAGCTGAGTTTCATTGGTATTCAAAGCTTGATTGGGAAAGGTGAAAAAAAATCTTCGTGAGAATCAACGAGTGAATTTTTTTGCGGGTTGCTTCTGAAATTGGGCTGCATCTTCGTTTTCATGATCTCTGAGCCATAGTAGTACAAGAGGCTTAAAAATGAGATTTAAACCGTTTAAATCGTACAGGTTTATAAAATCTAAAACAAAAATTGGGGTTTTTATTCACTTCGAGAGATTTTTATTTTTTGAAACATAAAGCTATGTACCAATGCATATTTAACACATTTTTGATATACCTGACATGAATAACATATAAAATCACCTTATAGTCTATAATCAACTATGAAAGTGAACAGTGGAACTATACGTAATCAACTACCAATCAGCCAATGACTCAAGTCAATGAGTCATGCTATAAATGATACAACAACCAGCAATCTCGTACTGTATACAAAACAAACATGTAGATACTAAATAGTAAACAAGCATCAAAATATAATGTCCATCTCGCATCATCCATGATAGGCTCACCTTATGTTCTAACTTCTTCCTAATGCAAGCCCTCAAGATGAGTGTGCAAGAGAAGACCAAAAACGACTAACGCATGAGCTTCTGCCGGAAGAAGTTTCGAAAATGGCTACTAGGAGGTCTTTGTCCACGATTTTTTCTAGAAAAAAAATTGGATAAAAATCATATAAAATCGTAAAAAACGTTGGAGAGATTTAAAAAAACATTTTTATATAAAAATCGACGATTTAAATCAACTATGCTCTGAGCGCTGCAGTCAGGTGGATTCGTGGGCAAGGAGCAAAAAGAAAGGACTTTTGAACCCCCTTGAGAGGAGGGTCAGCCCCCCAAGGAGGGCTCGTGTGAGAAGGGCGCAACACAGGCGATCCCCAGCCACCCACGCGGACGGCCAAGAGCAGCGCCTGTGCGCTCAACCGCAAGGGAGAGGGGGGGGGGAGAGAGAGAGAGAGAGAGAGAGAGAGAGAAAGAGAGAGAGAGGAAAGAAAGTCATATTAACGTCTACCAAAAGGCCAAACTTGGCTTATGCGACAAAACCATGTACAACTATGGTCATCTACTCATAATCAACTGCTCCTCACTCTCTACCTCTGTATGGCAAGCTGGGCACCATCTCTCCTCTCGAGGGACTCCTCTAGCTCGACCTCTCTCAATCTCGAGCTCATGTGATGAAACTCGAAGCTTCCCAATGATGACACGAAGGTGGTGTGGTAGGTATGTCTCCATGTAACATGGGATCTCAATGAAGCCCTGATATGAGATCTCTAGGAAATGCTCACGATAATAGAGCATTTTCGGTGGCAATAGATCTCTCTGGTTAACCCATGTCCTTTGTATGTATGTATGTATGCCATATCTCCTGATGAATGATCATATTCCTCTCCTGTTGGGAGAGCGAGTAGGTGGGGGCATGGAGTCATAATGCACTCGTGGTAGTCTATCTATGTCAAGTCCATGGTGGGCAAGCCAATCTCGTGTCTATGCATACCATGAGGATGTGTCCCCCGCTAACGCCATGTCTCGTGATGCCTAGAAAGGTCTGTAAGTGATGTGCTCTCTATCCATGTCCTCGATCCCGTGTAATAAGGATACTATCTCGAAGAATGCCTCTACTAGCATCGGTGGTCCAATAAGCTCTTCCCTTACGATATCATGGGGTACCGAGGGTTTGCTACAGATGAGTTTGGCAATCATGAGAACATGTGGTCTCTCCACCGTTGTCCATGCTGATGCTAATAACCTTGGCCCCCATATGGCTGCTCCATACCTATGTGCCGGGGTGACCAAAGTGTCGAAGAGCCACCCTTTTGTTGGAAAATAGGTAGGCCCATAACAAAATCCCACAGGTTTCCAAGATCTACAACAGAGATTCCAGCTTCTTCCAAAATTAACAAACATGAACATACAACAGTTAATCATACAATGATGAGACAAAGATAGAGAGAGATTAGACAACTTGTTCAAAGTGTTGCGTAAGCCACTGCTTACACCATCATATATACAAATGTCAATTTACAATGTGGGAGTCAAAATCTCAACCACTCTATGTGAACAGAAATAGATGGAAGAGTGTATGGACAGAATTTATAGGAATATTCAGATGTAGGGACAGAAATCTGAATATGTATGAGATGTATGACCTAATGGGTTGTAGAAGAGTGTTTATGAGTGACAGAAAGAGGAAAGATCAGTTTGAAACTCATATTCAGCAAACCCTAATCTGATTTTAGGCTACGGAAAACCCTAAATCAGATGTGTGTGTGAAAGATCACATACTTATTGAATTAGCAAAGAATGCTAACATGTTGCTCACAGAAATCTTCATACTCATATGGAAACACCTTCTCTAACACCTCAACTGATGCATGTAGCATGCTTCTCCTCCCATCCAATATATCCTCTTGCATCCAAAATAGTATTGCTCTGTCATGGTCTAGTGCCGCCATGTGGCCATCATGCAACACTCATCCCCATTACCATTGAATAACTTAGGATACCCCCTGAGCTTGGGACCTTGGCTATGGTTGGCCCTTGTCCCACACACACGTGGAGTGGTCTCTATAGACCAATGTCTAACATTCTTCATCCCAAAAATTGGAGTTTGACATCTCCTATCCCGACTATATCCCATTGATGTGAACCATCAAGGCAACTTTGCCTTGTGACCTTGCTTCACGTGTCATATTGAATGAACCTTCATAATTTAGCAATCATGCTTGTAAGAGAAATTCTATTGCAAATGCTTCAATTAGAATTGCATTATCTAATGCAAATCATGCTTGTAAGGGAGACTCGACTTCAAATGCTTCTATTTGGAATTGCATTATCTAATGCTAACACATCCACTCTTTGGCATCCCAAACTTGATTCTTCCATAGTGAGAAGCTAGAACCTTCACACTTGGATTTCATATTGGTCTTCCTTGTGTGTTCTAAGGCTACTCTTAATTCTCTATGCACTAGATCCAATGCAACCAAATGGCCTGACATATTGGACGATGAAACCATGATAATTGAGATAGATCAAGGATTCTAGTATAAAGGCATATTCCTTCTCCAACAGGAGTAAGTTCAGCTCATAAATTGAGGACCCCAAAAAAATACATAAACAGTTTCTAAAAAATTGTCTCGTGGGATAATTAAGGTAGTAAAGATAGTGGAGACAAGAAGATCTCGAAATGTTCCAATTGAGACTTGGTTTTCCCCTATAACTTTGAACATGTGGAACTAAAAAACTTTACCTTCCAAAAGTTGGGACTAATGACCTAAACAACCATGCCTAATCTTTCTCAAAAACAACTCCCAGCACGGTGGAACTCCTCATGGTGTCAAAACTTTGCTAGCTATCGCTTCCGATTTCAGCATACTAGAGAAACTCCCATCATGGTGGAAACCCCCATGTTATATGAACTTTGCTAACTATTATCGCTAGATTGTGCCCTCTGAATAGACTCGAAAAGATTTCTAAAATATACTTCTGAATACACAATCAACCACGTAGGGAAAATAATACAAGAATATACAATTGTTATAAGAAGCCCCACAATCCGAAACCAATAGGTATGGATAACTAGACTAGACAAGATACAAGAGATACCTCAGCACATGATTGTAGGTATGAAACAACGAAACACGATATAAGAATTACAAGGGCTCCCTTGAGGGAGATGAACTAGCTACAAGAAATAATTGGACTCAATCTCGTACTTCGAGATTACAAAGGACAAAACTAGATGTCCAAAAATTAGACTAGACAATTGGAACAAGAAGCTAGACAAGAACATGAACCGAAACTTAGAAAGTACTTACTTGGAGTCTTGAAAATTGTTACCCCTTGAGCTCCCAAGAGTTGCATTGGAAAGACTTAGGATCTATATGGCAACGCCCTCCTTATATAGGTGCCTAAGGGCAATGGCATTGAGGCCGTTATGAATTAATGATATCATCGATGATGTCATCAAACCAAAAGAAGATCTCTCCATGTCAAAACAAGGCATGTAGACCCTCCTTCTTGAGGTTTTGGCGCACTTTGCATACGATGGTCATGATAAATTTCCCAAATTCTTCACCAATCATTAGATACGCAAAGTCATATGATATATGGAATATGATATATCGAATATGGGATTCAAGATGATTCCCTTCGTATCCATGGCATCACCTCCCCCGACGTGTTCCACAAGGGGCCATGTGATGTCATTGGCACGAAGGAGACCACCTCGAACTCATCCTAGATTTCATGGGAGTTTTCCATATCTCAAAATTATTGAAGAATCTAAAGAATATAAAATCATGGGAGTTTTCCATATCTCAAAATTATTGAAGAATCTAAAGAATATAAAATCATCATCGCATCTAAAAACGTGCCAAAACCCTAAGAAACATTATCTATATGCCTTGTTTCACCATATAAGGAGCCTCTTTTGACTTCTTGGCATCATCGATTACATCATCAATTTGCAATTGCCTTAGACAACCACCCTTGAAAACCATTTTCTGAACTTTGTACAAGCATTAGAGATAATTATTTTGGAGTTCTTCTTCTACCTAAGCCTCATCATATCTAATTACCCTTACCCTTCATATGCTCTCTTTGGTATTTATAAATTGTGAGTATATTTCTTAGTTTGTATTTGAGACATATCATAATCTTGTACATGCATTATCGAGGGCAAAGACCGCAGGCTGTACACTGATATTTCCAATGCATTCAAATCCTTTGACCTCAAAAATGGAAGCCAACAGCTCTAAACATTTATGCTATGCCCAAAGATACATGCATGCATACATACATACATACATACACCTATACATACATACACATATACATACATACATGCATAAACACATATATACATACATACATACATACACATGCATACATACATACATACATACATACATACATACATACATACACATGCATACATACATACATACATACATACATACACATGCATACATACATACATACACATGCATACATACATACACAAGCATAGATAAATACATGCACAGGTGTATAAACATACATGTACATACATACACAAGCATAGATAAATACATGCACAGGTATATAAATGTTTATGCTATGCCCAAAGATACATGCATGCATACATACATACATGTATACATACTTACATACACCTATACATACATACATCTATACATACATACATACATAAACATACACATACATACACATATACATACATACATGCATAAACACATATATACATAAGTACATGCATACATACATACATACATACAAACATGTACATACATACACAAGCATGGATAAATACATGCACAGGTATATAAACATACATGTGACTCCACAGGCATGTAAGTGTAGTGAGGAATACAGAGATTTCTTATTACTATTAAATAATATGTACACATTAATTAACCATAGAACTGACTAGTTTTCCTCAAAAAAGTAAGAGACAGTAATAAGTCAAACAAACCTGTGCACTTGATGATAATTCGTTTACAAGTAACTCCGAAATAAAAATCCGTGGCAGAGGTCCTTGCAGAAACTTATCTTGCTGCATGAAGTCGTTTATGGGCTGATGTGAGGGAGGAGAGAACCATAGGGCCCTTAACTTTTTCGTTGGGAATCGCAACTCGTCACGAACCTCATAGCCCATATCAAGGAAAAATTGGGCGATAGAGCTTATACCGCATCCATCAGTCTACTAGCAAAGAAAAAAGCTGACATATGATCAAGGGAAAAGACATAACAATGGAATAAAGAACGCCCGTATGCTACTCAGTATCGACCGTTATAGCAAATGTTCACCCCGAAAGTTCGGAAGGCAAAATGATCCAAAGCCAGAGGTCCTCCTCCATCACGCTCTTGTATGAGTTTCATGGCCGCAACAGCAGTTTTATTTTTTTGGAGGTAAGGCTTTGTAAATCCTGCCAACACGGTCCTCAGCAGGGGGGCATCCATTGGCTACATAAAATTAGACAAATCCTTAAAAAGGGAAAAATTACTCCCTCCCACATATACACACGGGCACACACCGCAGAAGATGCGTTAGCTGATGAGGAAGCCATAATTGAAAGACGGCGACGCCCTGGCACAGGGCAACCGAAAACAGCCAGATTGGAGAAGCGTCCAGACAAGAGCCCGGTGCTGTGAGGTTTGCAAGTAAGGGAGGAAGAAGACGAGCTGCAGTTGTATGCCAAGCCTTTCGCCATGATCGTCCCCGCTGTCATCGACATCCTTCTTCACGTTGCTCGGAACGTGGAAAACCGTACTGATGCCCAATTCTTTCTTTGAATTTCAACAAAGTCGCCAACTCCTTAAAAAAGGAGTGAAAATATAGTCAGAGTGTGTCCTGAGCGTCGTCACCTGACTTAGAGAGAGAAAGGGGAGTCCGGACTCGGGATTTATTCGGGAGAAAGAAGTACACAAATTGGACTATTCACGATCCTGCAAACAGATAATTACGTGTAAGGCCAGATAATTGCGTGTAAATCTCATTTATTATGGAGAGAAGGCCTAAAATTGACAGACATTTAGGCTATTAAGGGCTATTTTGCCCGTCAAAAACAGATTTTTTTTTTCTATCAATTGGCAGGCCAAAGCTAAGATTTCTGTTTGTCATTGTTTACACATTCAAAGCTAAGATTGGTAATCTGTTTTCTATCAAATGAGAGGCCAAATCTAAGCTTGGTATTGTGTTTGTCATTGTTCACACATCCATATGTATACCATATGCATATGTCTTCTATAGACATATCACAATTTCTCATATGAAAGGGAGAAGCAAAATTTTACATGTCATATGACATTTTGTTTTCTCCATCAAATTTAGGGCAATGCATTTATGTGGTAGCAGTTGCTAGATGATTAACCCCTCTTTTGTGGGACTCGAGGGTGTTATTTAATTGATTCAAGCTGATTCGAAATAGTAGATCTCGATGATTGAGCTTTCTTTAAAAGGAAAAAAAAGGGGCATTAAGTAGGATGATTGGATCGCTCACCTTTTTGTGGTGGGGGACTTGCCATAATGGATGCTCCCAAACCATTATGAGGTTGGGATGTTTGCCTTCGATCCCATTGACTTTGACTCGTCTTCATACATTCTTCCTAGTATAATCAACCTTCTACCCTATTGTGCTTGTATCGGCCTTCAAGCTAGTCTAAATTTATATATTCGTCTAACCTTAGGGTCATCTCCTTCTCATATCTACCCTAACGATCCTTGAGATCTATATCCTAGCAATGTCATGTCTACCCTTCATGATTGTATGTTGTAGTGCACATTTTGTAAGGTCTTCATTATGAGAAAATCCAATCGTGCATTACCCAATTGATGGGAATTCCAACTTGTATGTTGGATGAAGGTTGAATTGGATCATCTAGGGTATTTTAAGGAAAGGGAGTTATCACAGTTCACAATTGTGGGATCCAAGGTAGTAGTGAGTAGCCTAAGTTGGGAATCCCAGGGGGTCAATGGCTCATGGCTCAATCATAAAGGGAATGTTCCATGGAATATTCCTTATTGGACTAAAAAATTATTCATATTTGTTAAGTCAATTGAATCGACCTAAGAAGCATATGTGGATTATGCATCCACCCATGTCTAGCCATCTATGGAAGGCCTCTGTTGTATCTAAGGGGATTTAAACTCATGAACTCAAGATTAGGAGTCTGATGGGCTAACCACTTCCCCCAAAATCCATGGTTGAGGATTACTTCTTAATCCTCCCTCTTAGGGCATGTTTCAACCATCTTCTAGTTGTCATTTTTTATGACATTCTTCCCCCCTATTTTGATCATTGTCCTTGATGATTGGCTCGTGGACTCCTTAAGGCCCTTGAATTGATGTCCTCACCCTCGCACAATTTCTTGAACCTCTAGTTTGCAACCTTGGTATCTTGAACCCCTTCTTCTTAACATCGGTATTTTGAACCTCATTCTCACCCATGCTCAACATCTTGAACCCTCAATCAAGTCCTACCCAAGAAAACCTCATTTCGAGGGCTCTCCAATGATACGTTATACATCTCAATCCAATCTATAGATTGGGACATATACTCCCATTTTTGTTGGGAAAATTTCTCAAAGTGGCACAAATGCCTTCCATCCGCCTTGCCCAAACCTACTTCGTAGGCTCTGATATCAATGTTGTATCTAAGGGGATTTGAGCTATTCACGATCTTGCAAACAGATAATTACGTGTAAGGCGAGATAATTGCGTGTAAAGCTCATGCATCATGCAAAGAGGGCATGAAATTGACAAACATTTTGGCTATCAAGGGCTATTTTGCCCATCAAAAATAGATAATTTTTTGAAATTTTCTATCAAATGACAGGTCAAATCTAAAATTGGTAATCTGTTTGTCATTTTTTATACATACTATGTATGATATATGCATATGTCTTCTATAAACATATCACAACTTCTCACAAAGAAAGGGAGAAGCAAAATTTTACATGTCATATGACATTTTGTTTTCTCCATCAAATTTCGGCCAATCCATTTATGTGCTAGCAATTCCTAGATGTTTATCCGCTCTTTTGTGGGACTCGAGGGTGTTATTGTACTTTTAATTGATTCAAGATGATTCGAAATAGTAGATCTTAATGATTGAACTTTTTTAAAAGGAAAAAAAAGGGACATTAAGCAGCACGATTGAATCGCTCACCTTTGGGGTGGGGGACTTGCCATAGTGGATGCTCTTGAACCTTTATGAGGTTGGGATGTTTGCCTTCGATCCCATTGACTTCAACTGGCCTTCAGGCATTCTTCCTAGTATAATCAGCCTTTTGCCCCATTGTTCTTGTATCGGCCTTCAAGCCAGTCTAAACTTGTGTATTCGTCTAACCTTAGGGTCATCTCTTTCTCATACTACCCTAATGATCCCTTGAGATCTATATCCTAGAAATGTCAAGTGTCTAACCCTTGCTTTGTGGAATGTGGAGGGTCCTATGGGTGTTTTGCTCTCTTTTACATATAGCTTTCAATTAATTCAAGAATAATTCAGAGAGATTAGGTCACAAATTGAACTTCCTTTAACGAAAAAAACATCATAGTATTTATAGAAATCATTCAATTCCAATGAGTGACTTTGTGTGACCTTTGAACCATGTCTTCTTCCTCGATTCTACCTTAACGAACCTTCAAGCTTTGTATCCTAGCAATGCAAGATATCTAACCCTTGCCTTGTGGAATATTCAAGTCCCATGGGTACTATGTTTTTTTTTTGTTATATGTTTTTAATTAATTCAAGCGTGAAGAATACATTTCATTATCAAACTTCTTTATAAAATTTTAAAATAAAAGACATCGGAGAGATTATGGAAGTTGTATTAGTTAGAATTGGATAGTTTGTGCGACACTCTATGGATTATCTGATACTTTTTTTGTTTTCATTTAAGAAATAAAACATTATGGCACTTGGTATTGCGGAGAAGACGAGAAAAGAATGAGAAAAAAATAATGGCAACTTCTTAGGATACAATGATACAATGTCAAATACAAATTCAAAAGCTCACACCTCATTCTTTTCCACAAAGTTTTCTTAGTGACTAGCAAAATTTGAGTTGTCCAATGGACTTATCTGGAGAATATATCAATATATGACCAATTTCTATCCTTCATGATTGTATGTTGTAGTGCACATTTTGTAAGGTCTTCATTATGAGAAAATCCAATCGTGCATTAACCAATTGATGGGAATTTCAACTTGCATGTTGGATGAAGGTTGAATTGGATCATCTAGGGTATTGTAAGGAAAGAGAGTTATCATGGTTCACAATTGTGGGGTCCAAGGTGGCAGTGAGTAGCCCCGGTTGGGAATCACAAGGGGGTCCATGGCTCATGGCTCAATCGTAAAGGGAATGTTGCACTGTGGAATATTCCTTATTGGACTAAAAAATCATTCATATTTGCTAAGTCAATTGAACCGACCTAAGAAGCATATGGGGATTATGTGTCCACCCATGTCTAGCCATCTATGGAAGGCCTCTGTTGCATCTAAGGGGATTTGAACTCATGAACTCAGGATTAGGAGTTCGATGGGTTCACCACTTGCGCCAAAATCCATGGTTGAGGATTACTTCCTAATCCTCCCTCTTAGGGCATGTTTCAACTATCTTCTACTTGTCATTGTATGACATTCTTCCCCCCTATTTTGATCGTTGCCCTCAATGATTGGCTCCTCAACTCCATAATTGATGTCCTTACCCTTGCATAATTTCTTGAACCTTTGATTCACAACTTGGCATCTTGAGCCCCCTGTTCATAATGTTAGTATTTTGAACCTCATTCTCATCCACATTGAGCATCTTGGACCTCAATCAACTCCTATCAAAGGAAAGTTCATTTTGAGAGCTTTCCAATGATACCTTACATGTCTCAATCCAACCTATGGATTGGAACATACACACCCATCTTTGTCAGGCCAATTTCTCAAAGCGGCATGGGTGCCTTCCATCCACCTTGCCCAAGCTTACTTCCTAGGTTTTGATACCAATGTTGTATCTAAGGGGATTCGAACTTGTGACCTTGTGGTTAGGATTTCGATGGCCCAAAAGCCATGGTTGAGGATTACTTCCTAATCCTCCCTCTTAGGGTGTGGTTCGACCATATCTTACCTATCACTTTATGACAACTTCACCTCTCCATTGATCTCTAGATACATGACTTCTTCACTTGAACTAGCATATCTCTACTTTGTAATGCCTTGTTTAGAGTTGTCTAGGTCACCATTTAGGAATTTGAGTTTTCCTGCATAACTACTTTCTTACAAAACATTTATAGCATTGCTATCTTCTTCCTTTTGATTAAGGACTTGTAACCAAGTAGAAAGATGCAAAAGAAACATTTTTTGTTTGTTTTTTTAGTTTCCTGTTATAAATGACAATCAAGTAGTAGTTGCATGTGGTATATATAGCATTTAAATAGTGCTTTCTGGGCAGGATTCACATCAGGTGGAGGCAATATTCAAGTTTGACTATCTTTCAATCAGTTTTGGACATTTCGTTCCCTCTATTCACATAGGGTGCCTCAGAGTTCCCCCAGTATGGGTGCCTCTACCTTACAAGGTCGGGTGTGTGTCTTTCCAAATTCATTGTACTCTCAAAAAAAAAAAGATTGCATCTTATGTGAACGTATGGATAACGACACAACATATATTAGTTATGTTCCATCTGGAATGAAAATGAAAGGCAATACATTTCCACCCTTCCCGTTTAAACCCACCCTTAGTATTGTTGAACTTGTTTGTATGTTTCCTTTCATGAATGTTATAGGTTCGCAAACATGATGGCAAGTGCTCATTGATGTCAAGTGGTATGGATCAACTATTAATTTGTCGATTTATGTGAGTGACCTCTCCTCGTGTGTACAAAGACATGATATGTAAGACAAAAACACAAGAAAAGTGCTTTTCGGCATCATGCAAGCAAACATTCATCAAGAGGGAAAAAAGATACCAAGGTATGTGACACTAAAATCCACTCAAGAGTGCTCCAAAAAAAAAAGGAGAAGATCACAACCCCTACTTTGTGGGATACGGGGGGTCTCACAAGTACTATGCCCATTCATCTGTACAGTTGCTCTTTTATAGTTAAAGCTTGAGGATTGCCGAATCTCTATTTATATAAAAAAACAAACAAGCAAAAAGCAGAAGAGAGAGAAAGTCACTTCAAAGTTTGAAAATAAATTTATAGAAGAAGCTTTGTTCAAGTGACCAATTCTTCTTTTATAACTCGATCCGTTATTATTTATAGCTTTGGGGTTCGCCCTCCTCACATTGTAATGTTCGATCTAATTAAAAATTGTTCCTAGAGGTGAAAACCATACCTAAATTGAGTTTTAAAAATGCCAAAATAATTGTAGGGAGGTTATTCACATGCTCCTTAAGCTCGAGGAGTCTTTGATAATTATAAAAAAATGGTTGTATAAAAATGGTTGTAGGATGACAATCCTAAGGAAAACACAATTGAATTTTTGCTTTGCTTCATCCATATCACAATCTTTGCCAAGAACTCTCCCCCCTTACTTTTTCTAGTATGTGAGAAGCTTTTTGTCATCCATTTGACAACATGGTGCTTCCTTTGAGGTAACAAAGTGTGTACTCAAAGAACCCCATGAAAAATGCTTCCTCAAAATTTTACATGTATCGGATTGGAAGGTATTTTATAATAAACAATATGCTAATATTGTTCTCCAATCAATGGCCTCTCTAAAATAAAAAATTGTTGGTATATCCCCAAATAACATCAATTTCTCTAAGATGGAGCCAATGTGATATTGGAGGGCATGAGATACACTTCAATAATTTTTTAAATCTTAAGAAGCAATTGGCATGTTGGATTGAGTGCATCATGGAATAGTTTCTTCTACGATTCAATAGTGCTAAGCATCTATTCCATTGTAATGTCTTTGTCCTTGGGATGGTCTTGCAAGATATAGGTAGTTTTTCTAGAATTTTAAGGCAAGGCACTTTGCACACATGACATTCTTCTTTAGGAGACAAGGCAATAAGTTGGATTGTACTTCATGTGCAGAGGTGCCACTTCCAATAGACCATGCAAAAAAAAATGGTGTAGGAAAACCTTTCACCACTATGATTTTGTGAGATCAATGGAAGTACATGAGAGATCGTTTACCTATTTAATATGAAGCATACCTTTAATTCTAATGCAAGGTTCACTCTTTCTATCATGCTTTAGATTTCTTACATTCTAAATATGCAATAAAATGGTAAATATGGCTCATAAAAATTATGCAAAAATGCTTATAAAGCTTGAAAAGAACTATTGGATCTATTAAAAAATTCTCAAATTCATTACACCATTCTTTAACAAGTCAAAAACTTTGTTTTTGGTTATGAAACTTAGTGTTGAAGAAATGATCTCCTAATTTTTCATATTTCCATCCCTTTATCTATTGTAGATCATTTCTATAAGAACATATCCATTTTGTATTTCTTAATTTCTATTTGGAGCTCTTGTCGTGTAGCCTCTACTTTTATATTTATTATCCTTCAAGGATAATTATCCCATATTTGATGTACTTTGAGAGAGCCTCATCCAAATCTATATAAAGAGAGCTTCTCCTCACCTAATACTTGGTTAGAAGTGGGAATCTTGCCATGTAGCTTCTACTTTTGTATCCATTATTCTTTAGGGATAATTATCCCCCATTTGATGCACTTTGAGAGAATCTCGTCCAAATCTATATAAGGAGGGATTCTCCTCACTTTATACTTGGTTAGAAGTTTGAGAGCTCACTCCATGTTCATGAGAAGCTCACTATGAGTTTTCCAATTTCATTGTCTACTCACTTTTCTGAGTCCCACAATCTTTTCATTTTGAGTACATCTTTTTAAATATTTTCTTCTGCATATGTACTCTTAACATGGTATTAGAGTTTTAGATAGAGGTCTTGGCGATGTTCGTGGAGGTATTACTGGTGCTTTTGAAGGTCTTGGAAGCATTTTTTTGGTGATGGGGTTTTCATCATCGTCCACATGCTTTGATAGCATGTCTAAATGCTAGTAGACATTTTTTGCCTACCTCCCACCCTCTTTCCACTTTTTTCGACCGCCCAACCTCTTTGTGGTCGTTCTTCTCTATTGTTTAGGCATTTTGTGGACTTTGTATGTTGGAAAAAATGTCCATTGATCCATTTTGTCCAAGACTTTACAGCATGTGTAGGTGTTCGTTTTACCCCTTTTAAAGCAAACCACGTTGGGCGCCTTGGATACAATAGTGTCCCCCTAAACTGGTGGCACAGTTCGAGTCCTATGGGCAGCACGATTGGCAGTTTTTGCTTTTAATCTTTTACATAAAACACAATGAACGTGGCGGCGTGATAAAAGACGGACATCAGACATTTTTAGTGATTGAGATTTTTATCAATAGAGATCGTACACGATTTTTATGCTTTTGAAGGAGCTTTTGGAGGCTAAGCTATACTATATAACAAGAGCTTTGCTCATTATTCAAGGCATCCTTCACCTAGTGATCAACACCAAGCTTTGGACAAGCCTTGTTGCTTGGACCTCAATAGAGGTGGTGTTTCTTCTAGCACATGGGGCAGCCATGGTGCTAACTTAGAGCATGTTGAGGAGCAGCTATGGAGTTCTTCTTGGAGGAGAAGAGTGTGCTCACACTCTTGTTCATGGAGAGGACTTGGTCATTAGCAGCTTGGTGGTGAGGATCGGCCATTCATATGATGTATTTGAAGATTGTCTTCTACATGAAGATTTCGGGTTACTTCAAAGACATTGGATGGTGGTTAACATAAGATTTGCATCTTATGTTAAGTATTCAGGTACACATTCTCTTTATGCACATAGGTACTACTTGAAGTATATGGAAGTAACGTCTATATCAAGAAGAGTCCTATTCGGCATAAGGTACAAGAGAATCAGTACGTATGTGCTTTATGCATATTTGGATGAGGTGTTAGAGAAGATATGTTCATATAAGTTTGAGGATTTCTAGCAGCAAACTTGTTAGCATTCTTTGCTACTTTTTAAGTATGTGATCTTTTCACACACGTATCTGACTTAGGGTCTTCCATAGCCTAAGGTTAGATGAGGGTTTGTTGATTATCAGTTTTAGACTAATCCTTCCTCTTTCGGTCACTCATATTCACTCTTCTACAACCTATTAGGTCACACATCTTATGTATATTCGATTTCTGTTCACACATCTGAATATGTTTGTTACATTTGTACATTCACTCATCCATCTATTTCTGTTCACATAGAGTGGTTGAGAGTTTTGCTCACACATTGTAAATTGACATTTGTATATATGATAGTGTGAGTAAGCAGTTGCTTACGTAACACTTTACACATGTTGTCTAATCTTTCTCTATCTTTGTCTCATCATTTGTATGATTAAATGTGATACGTTCATGTTTTTTCAATATTAGAAGATTGCTAGATTCTATGTTGTATATGTTGGACCTATGGAACCATGGACCTGTGATATGAGCTATGGGCCTATTAGATTTCCAACATTTGGTATCAGAGCTTTAGGGCTTTGGCATCAGAGTTCATTCAGGCTCTCAGATTTCCAGGTTCCTATACTTCTAGGTTTACAACATATGATTTAAGGGCATCTTCTAACATTTGACATTTGACATACACACTTAATCTAGATGAGTAAAGATTTGAGAATTAGACAATTTAGTCACATGTGTATTCATCAGTGTGGAGTATGAAGTTGATGATCTGTTAGCAGTCGAATATTTTTGGAAGAGTATGCAAATACTTTACAGAAGTATTGTTTGAAGACCAAGAATTGATGAAGAGAAGGCTACTTCAAATTCAAGGAAGAACAATGGTTTAGAGAAGATGAAGGAATAAGGTCAACATCAAATCACAGGTATCAGTTTTTACTATCAGATTATCATTTGCAGGTCATGTCTTAGAAGAGCAGTTATGAAGAGATTTGAAGGATTCAAGGAATGTTTTTTATACACTTTCATTCTTTGAAAGTTAAATCATTAGTTACATCAAAACAGGCATTTAGAGGTTTTCCTAGAGAGTTTTGAGAGATCTTTTTCATGGCAAGAAAGCTCTCTAAGAAGACAAATTTGAAGATGGGACGAGTTTTATGTTCAACCAAATTTCTGTTGTAAGTTGGTTGGATATCCATGTACAAAATTTGATCTAGAGAGATAACTCTAGAAAGGTAATTCATCATTCAGACAAAAGGTTGGTCAATTCAGTCATATCATACATTTGAAGCAGAATTTTGATTCAGGGATATGAGGAGATGGTAAAACATGATTCTATGTTCACTTCCATTTGTATACCATGTTTGTTTTGTCTCTTACTCTTAGCATTAGAGAGAAAGAGTTCATTTGAAGAAGTTAAGAGTGCTTGCTACTTCAAGATGAAGAGAACAAAAGGTATGGAAGAGAAGTTTGAAGATGTTGACATCATCATCAAGTGGAAGAAAGATGCAGAAGAAGAAAATCCATCATTTCTAAAAGAAAAGTAAGACTTCCTTTTCTCATATATTTTCCATATACTTTTCCTATTTTATCCTCTACATCCAAAAACAACTCTACGAGAACATCTTGTATGAAGATAGTCTAAAGAATAAGCAGTTTCTTGTTTTGCATTACACTTGGTCATGATTTAGTAGATTTGACAAAGAATTGCATTGAGAGAAAGAAAAGCAGCAGATTTCAAAGATAACTTGTACGTTATGACTCATATGTATGAGTTATATATAAGTTGAAGATTTTAAGCAGGCAGCTGATATGTTCCTTCGAAGAATTCTTGGAGTGTCAATACAGAGCTACTTGGTATATGACAAGTTGCAGAGTTTCTTCTTTATCTAACTCTTGAGGTAAAAGAGTTTTTTGTAGCAGATGTTGAAGACTTGGGTTGAGGTTTTATGTTTGGAAAGGTTACCTCATATTTAGTACTTTCAGAAAACTTCAGCAAAATCAGATTTTTTGATATACCAGTTAGTTGAAGAATCTACTTTCTATGATTGTCTAGATTTTTGGATACATGCTTGTATTCAAAAAGGTGTTCCAAATCAGATCCTATCACTTGATTGAGAAGTGGAGTTAGCCAAAAGAAAATCAAGTAGGTACTATCACATTTCACCCGGGTAGAATATGAAAAGATGAAGTATCAACTTGCAGCTTTTGGAGTTCTCAAGGTGAGAAGTTTTTCCACTTACATTTCAAGTAGGAGTTGTAGATTCTTGGAAAGGATTTGTTTGAAGAAAATTTTTACAACTTTGTAAGAAGCATGGACACTTGGAGACATTCAGGTAACAAATCAAACATTCAGTCATGAAGGTTTGATGAGAGCAAATTCTACATAGGAGAGATCATTGATCTTGGATGATCTTGTATAATCTAGTATGATATTGGATGATCTTGAATGATCATGAAAGATCTTGAGTATATATGAGTCAGTTGTCTATACTTTGTTTATAAGGTTCTTAGCATTGGAAGAAGTAAGTCAAAGATTCATATTCTTTCAGATTTGTGTTGCAAAAGAATAGAAGAAGATACTTGTTATGTTACAGAAGATTATGTTTCCTAAAAGCTTTCAGAAAGGTTTTTGTTATATAGATCAGCTAACCTTACTCTACAATATGGAAAGTTGAGGAAGAAACAGTGGAAGCTATTAGCAACTGCGTAGTGCTAATAAAAAGGGTTCAGAGATATAGGTATTGATCACTGAAGATCAGATTTATTGAAAGAAGGAAGACATTCCAGATTTCATAAAGTCTGATATATTTGAAGAATTCTCGATACTAGTATTAAATCATCCAAGGGGGTGATGAAACATGAAGACTTATTTTCAGCCATATATGAAAGAATACAGAGTCATACTTACAGGTATTCCTATTTTAGGTATTCCTATATTTCCTTTGTCAGTTTATCTTTATGTTCCAGCTTTGAAAGAAGAAGGAAGAAGAAGAATGTTTGGAGAAAGTTCCTGTTAGGATGTTCCTATTTAGGAGAAGGTTCCAGAGTTCTATTGAAGAGAAATTTGATATTTCAGAGAGGTATGTTTAAGAAATGTGCACATATATGTTTATACCAGGTTCTGAAGGAAAAAGATATGAAGAATTTAAGGACGAAGACATGATGACATCATAGATATGATATTTTGATAAGACTCATGGATTGAGTTGAGTTGACTCGAGTATAGTCAGAGATGAACCAGCAATGTTCATAATACACTAAGTTGTGAGTTGACAGTCACAAGTTCCAAGATTTAGTTCTTGATTATGTTCAGTGTATTTACATGACACAGCAGAAGTACGTTGAGAAACCTTTTTTGGAAGGTAAATGCAAATATGTGGATCCTAGTGTATATTTTCAGGTTTGAGAAGACAGGAGATAGCAGTTCAGAGTTAGTACTTGCTATATTTGTTGTCAAGCAGTGATTGCTTGATGTGTAGACTATTGGCTATCTAGTTTGCATATTTTCTTAGGTATTACGGTTCATATTCAGCAAGCTCAAATTTGAAGGAAAGTCAAATTCAATTTTGAAGAAGACTTTTGAAGAAAAGGTTTGAAGAACAATTCGGAAGAACAAGCTTGAAGCTTGTGACAGTTTGTAGCTTGTAATAGGTTGCAGATCCAGTTTAGTTTGTACCAATATGACATTGCAGGGGGGATTGTTGGAAACAATGTCCATTGATCCATTTTGTCCAAGACTTTATAACATGTGTAGGTATTTGTTTTACCCCTTCTAAAGCAAACCACGTTGGGCGCCTTGGATACAATAGTGTCCACCTAAACTGGTGGCGTAGGTTCGAGTCTTGTGGGCAGCACGATTGGCAGTTTTTGCTTTTAATCTAGGTAAAACACAATGAACGTGGCGGCACGATAAAAGATGGACAACAGACATTTTTAGCGATTGAGATTTTTATCAATAGCGATTGTATGCGAGTTTTATGCTTTTCAAGGAGATTTTGGAGGCTAAGCTATACTATATAACAAGAGCTTTGCTCATTGTTCAAGGCATCCTTCACCTAGTGATCAACACCAAGCTTTGGACAAGCCTTGTTGCTTGGACCTCAATAGAGGTGGTGTTTCTTCTAGCACATGGGGCAGCCATGGTGCTAACTTGGAGCATGTTGAGGAGCGGCTATCGAGTTCTTCGAGTGTGCTCACACTCTTGCTCATGGAGAGGACTTGGTCATTAGTAGCTTGGTGGTGAGAATCGGCCATTCACATGATGTATTTGAAGATTGTCTTCTACATGAAGATTTCAGGTTACTTCAAAGACATTGGATGGTGGTTAACATAAGATTTGCATCTTATGTTAAGTATTGAGGTACATATTCTCTTTATGCACACAGGTACTACTTGAAGTATATGGCAGTAACGTCTATATCAAGATATGTTCATATGAGTTTGAGGATTTCTGGCAGCAAACTTGTTAGCATTCTTTGCTACTTTTTAAGTATGTGATCTTTTCACACACGTATCTGACTTAGGGTCTTCCATAGCCTAAGGTTAGATGAGGGTTTGTTGATTATCGGTTTTAGACTGATCCTTCCTCTTTCAGTCACTCATATTCACTCTTCTACCTATTAGGTCACACATCTCATGTATATTCATATTTCTGTTCACACATCTGAATATGTTTGTTACATTTGTACATTCACTCATCCATCTATTTCTGTTCACATAGAGTGGTTGAGAGTTTTGCTCCCACATTGTAAACTGACATTTGTATATATGATAGTGTGAGTAAGCAGTTGCTTACGTAACACTTTACACATGTTGTCTAATCTTTCTCTATCTTCGTCTCATCATTTGTATGATTAAATGTGATATGTTCATGTTTTGTCAATATTAGAAGATTGCTAGATTCTATGTTGTATATGCTGGACCTATGGAACCATGGACCTGTGATATAAGCTATGGGCCTACTAAATTTCCAACATTGTATACATGTCAGGTCTATGTAGTGTTTAGGAATACTCTTTATCTTTTTTTTTAGCTTTAAGCCTTCTACTTGGTGGATTTGTCGATATTTGGACAACATGACTTCATGGATAACCTTTGTGCTCCATGTACATCTATAAGCTAACATTACCTTTTTCATGAATTTTGTGTCCATCCCAAGTGTTGATGACATGATTGCTCGTACTTCATCTACATTTGTATCTGCATGAGTGCATCTCCATTTTGTATCCAGGAGGCACTCCATTTCTAGTCTATTTCCATTTTATATTGTATTTCCTTTGTATTTGGGTACCTTGCCATGTGCTTCTACCAGTTGTATTCATTCTCCTTTCAGGAGACTTATCCCGCATATGATGCACTTTTGAGAGCCCCTCCCAAATCTATATAAGGAGGGCCTCTCCCCTCATTTGTACTTGGTTAAAAGCTTGAGGAGCCTACTCCATGCTCTTGGCAAGCTCATTTCTAATCCACATGAGTTTACCCACTTCATGGTCTACTCATTTTGTGTCTCACACATTCTTTGTTTTGTGAGAGTACTTTACTTTTCATTTTGCTTCGGCATGCGTACTCTCTACATGGTATCAGAGCGTTAGGTGGAGGTCTTGGTGGTGTGTTTGGTGTTCATTTTTTTGGTGGTGGTGCTTGAGTGTTGGTGGTCTAGCTCTCTCCTCATTGAGAGAAGCTTTTGCCATCAATTTTATGCTCTTTGGGTCTCATTTTGCCCATTTTCCCACCCTCCCACCCCTTCTTTCTCATCATTTTGAACCCCCTTTATCCCCATTTTCCATCCCTGCCACCCACCCTCTCTTATCGCAACATTTATTGCTTTACCTCATCATCATTGATAGTGTTTATAAACACTATTTTGCATCCTTTCCAGTGGTATTCGCTATTGTGGTGATAAATTTCAATAGCATATAGTTCTGATCCGTCCATTCTTCTTTGTCGTTTCTACATCAGACCATGAACTTAGGTCGGATTCATACTTGCCCCTACCATTTGCCTATTCTTAGAGATTAGTCCTATTTTTGTTGATGTTGAGAAAGGTCATTAGCATCTTAACTTCTCTCTATCTCTGTATTATCTATGTGTTATGAGAACACCCGAGTCGATCAAAGCTTGTGGATGAAGCTAAGTTATACCCTACTTATGCTCACACAAGACAACCGCGTAGCACTCTGAAGAAAAGCTGAAGCTGACAGTGCAGCTCAACGTGGACATTGATAGAGAGAGAGGGAGAGAGAGAGAGAGGAAGAGAGAGAGAGAGAAAGCGCAAATCTTCTGTTCTGGTAATTGTTGCTCTCTGTTTGGGCTATAGAAAGCAAAGCAACACTCAGAGTCTGAGCACTTGGTCAAGAGAAAGAGAGGGTCTGAGGGAGAACATCAGCAGAGAGAGAACTCCATCGCAAGTCATCGGAGAAATCGGCACCACCATGTTATCTCTGTAGCCGATTCAGAAGAGCTCAAGGAATCACAATCTCTAAGTAATTTCCAAGTCCTAGTTCAAGTTCTGGTCTTGTTCCTTGTTCTAGTCTTGCTTAGTCTAGTATTGTGAACATCTTGTTTTTTCCTCTTGTAATCTTGTAGTACAAAGTCCTTTCCAATTATCCCTTGTACCTAGTCCATCTCCCTTAGTGGAGTCCTTGTAATTTAGATATTCTTGTTTCATACCTAAAATCTCATGTTTTGGAATCTGTTGTATCCTATCTAATCCAGTTATCCATACCTGTCACTCTCAGATTGTGTGACTTCTTGTAATAGTTCTATATTCTTATATTATTTCCCTTGTCTAGTAGATCATGTAACCAAAATCATATTTCCAAAAATCTTGTTAAACTCTAGCTAAAGGGCACAATCTAGTGCTCCTTTGACATTTTGGCAAGACTAGCTTCTATCAAAGACTAGATGACAACATAGTAGTAGATTGTGGCATCACTTTTGAATCTCCAACAACAATTCCAAGACCTAACTCCTCGTCAAAATCAATTTGATATGGGACATCCCTTGCATTTAGGCAAGATAATCCAAGAGTTGTAGGGAACAAATTAGGAATCTTCAAACAAGTCAAGGAAGCAATCAAGAAAACTCATGCCTTATTTCATCTTTGATGAAGGATCCTAAGATTTCTATGCCAAAAAATTTTGATGGTGATTGTATAAGGTTCTAAGGAATCTCACAATAAGGAAAATTGTATTCCAAACACAACCTAATAGATACCCAAATGATGGAGGTTCTTTGTGATTATGAGGTGTTTCTTTGAGAGATTACTACCACATTTGGAGATGCAAACACTAATAGAGTGTTAGAAACAAAACTTTGGAAGCTACATCAAGGTAACTCCCTTGTGTCTACCTATGCATCAAAATTTAGGTCGTTGATATGTGATATCACTTGGCATGAAGATTATTCCATAAGCCAATTTAGATGGCATTTAAGAGATCGTGCAAATGTCCTTCTACTCATGATGCCAGAGGTCAAGAAATTGAATGAATACATCACCCAAGACATTCAATATGATAACCACCTTTTTTGGAACGAAATAAGAAAAAAAGGTAGAAGGAAGATCTCACCAATGGAAACCTTCCCATCCTACTCCTAAAAAGGAGTCTATGCTTGAACATATCTAGATAGATGTAACTAGATTCCAAAGCCTAACCCCACATGAGAAGTAGAAAAGGAGAGATAACAAGTTACACCTCTATTGTGGAAAGACTAGACATATTATAGTAAATTATCCAAATAGAAGAACAAACTTTAGAGTTGTAGCCATGTAGAGTAAGGATATGAAGAACTCCAATTATATCGAGACCTTTGAATTGTCTTGGAAAGGCAAGGTTCTTCATGAAGATTGACCTTTGATGAGCTTACAACCTTATTTGGATCAGAGAAGGAGATGAACAGAAGCAAACATTTCCAACAAGGTATGGGTGTTGCAGTTTGAGGTCTATGAAAGCACGCAAATAATAGAAGGAAGAAGAAGAAGCTTGGAGCACAACACACAATGCTGAATGTATTACCACTAGAATGTACAAAGATAAGTGACCCATTAGGGTTACATGCATATATAGAAGCCGGGGGGAGAAACCTCCTAAAGAGGGAAAAAAGTGCCCCGATGTTCCTAGCATGTTTGCACACATCACTACCTAAGCGTATCAATAAATCCCCCCTAGGAGTGATGCGGTGAACAAGGAGCTATTAGTCATGTATACAGAAGTGCCAAGCTATGTGGAATCAATCCACAAAAGGAAGTAAGACCGAATCTTTGCGGAAAGCTTCAAACTTCTCCCTAGGTAGAGCCTTTGTGAAAAGGTCTGCAATGTTCTCCTGCATGGGCACATATGCCAAGTTGATCTCTCCAAAAGAGAACCTCTCCCTCACATAATGATAGTGCACCTCAATGTGCTTAGTGTGAGCATGGAACACATGGTTCCTCGCAATTACCAATGTGCTTTGATTGTCAGTGAAGATTGTGGTGGCAAAAGACTGACTGACACCCAAATTAGCCTAAGGAATTTGAGACACACACTCAACAATCACTCGGAAAGCTGCCTTATACTCAGCCTCACAACTAGAAGTTGCCACAGTGGGATGCTTCTCACTCAACCAAGATATGCATGAGCTACCAAACATGAAGCAAAAAACACTGGTGGACACATGAGTGTCATAACAACAAGCCTAGTCAGAGTAAAATCAGCACGTAAATCTGGAGGTAGTTGTTGGTGTTTGAGGTCTAAGGAAGCACACGAAAAACACAAGGAAGGAGAAGAAGCTTGGAGCACAACATACAATACTAAATGTATTACTAGTAGAATGTACAAAGATAAGTAACCTGTTAGGGAAATAGGCGTATATACAAGCTGGGGGAAAAAACCTCCTAAAGAGGGAAAAAAGTGCCTCGATGGTCCTAGTGCGTTCATGCACATCACTCCCTAAATATATCAAAAAATCCCCCCTGGGAGTGATGCGGTGAACAAGGAGCTGGAACTCATGTATAAGGAAGTGCCAAGCTATGTGGAATCAATCCACAAAAGGAAGTAAGCCCAAAGATTTGCGGAAAGCTTCAAAGTTCTCCCTCGATAGAGCCTTCATGAAAAGATCTAGAATGTTCTCCTGCATGGGCACATATGCCAAGCTGATCTCTCTAGTAGAGAACCTCTCCATGAAATAATGATAATGCACTTGAATGTGCTTAGTGCGAGCATGGAACATACGGTTCCTCGCAACTGCCAATGCACTCTGACTGTTTGTGAAGATGGTGGTGGCAGAAGAGTGACCAACACCCAAATCAGCCATAAGGAGTCTAAGCCACACACACTCAACAATTGCTATGAAAGATGCCCTATACTTAGACTCACAACTAGAAGTGGCTAAAGTATGCTCCTTCTTGCTTAACCAAGATATGCATGAGCTACCAAGCATGAAGAAAAAAACCACTAGTGGATACATGAGTGTCATAGCAACTAGCCCAATCAAAGTAAAAAAAAGCATGTAAATATGGTGGTAGTGATCCCCCCCTTGGGATACAAAAATCCAAGTAGACAGGTACCACTCAAGTAGTGAAAGATGCGCTCAACCACCTGCCAATGCTTGACACCTAGGCAATGCATAAACCTACTCATCTGTGAGACAACAAACCAGATATTTGGACACTTGGGCAATGCATAAACCTACTCATCTGTGAGACAACAAACCAACAGCCAGTTGATAGAGAACAACATCAAAGGCATCTTTGCATCATGAAGACTCAATCACAAACCTATCTCGATAGGAACGCAACATACACAACAATGATTAGAACCACATCATTGGCACCCTTAACATATAAGGTGCTCTCAGTTGGACTGTTTTCAAAACCATGTGCCATCAGATAGGCATGTATCTTTTCATACCAAGCACGTGGTGCTTGCTTTAAACCATATAATGCCTTCTTAAACCTGCACACCTGGCTTTCATCATGTTTATGGGGTGCCTCGAGTTTGGGTAGAGAGGACATCATTTCAGATTTCTACAGACATAGCAAACTAGCAAAATTCAGATGACCAAAGCATGCATGCCAAAGCTTTGCATCTGATATAGCTTGAGAATCATGTACTACACATGTTAAATCATTCATAGATCTTTCATAGTCTATGAGCTTATAGAGCCCACAACATAAAATGCCAGAAGCAATAATGACATCACCATTTGATAGATCATGAATTGTACATCTGTCATCAAAAAATTTCACAACCAAGCCAATCTTGGCTAAAGCTGAAACTGATAACAAATTCTTATTGATCCCTAGCACATCCGACAATGTAAAAGAACAACCATCAGTAGTAGTAAGAATGATCTTACCAACTCCCATGATAGGGTAAGAGGAGTTGTTGGTGCTATGACAATATTCCCTATAGGGGTAGGCTTGAGTGAAAAGAAGAAACTGTGTTGCAAGGTAATATGTTTGGTTGCCCCACTATTAAAGTACCAAACATTTGAGTCTATTATAGACATATAATGCTCATGAGAAGATGGGTAAACATTGCAAATAGTAGTAAATGCCCATTCTTCATTCTGCACAAGATTAGCAGACTCTATTTTCAGTGTAGAGGCCTCTCCAATAACCATTCCAGCCTCTTTCTTCTTTTCCTCTTTTGCAGCTAGTTTTTGACAACTCTTTTCCTCTTTCTCGTCTTTCTCATCCTTTTTTGATTGTGCAAAATTAACACATGTCTGCTTACTAGTAGAAGAGCTCCATTCACCCTTGCTCTTCTAACTAAAAAGGAAAGATTGATCTGCAACACACAAAATTGACCTATTCTGCCTAGAGTGACCTTTATGAAATAGAATAGAGGCTAAATCCTTAAATGTCAAGGCATTTGGATTGCCTTTCATCATCAAACGAAGAGTAGAAGCAAAAATCTGGTATGAATCAGGAAGACAATTCAGAATAGTCTGCAAAAGTGAACTGTCAGGCAAGACTTCATCAACAAAAATCAACTGTTCCTTCAAATCTTTGATCTTTGTCAAAAAACTATCCATGGAATCACCTTCATTCATGTGCTGACTCTCCAACTGTTTTCAAAGCTAAGCAATACGAGCCTCATTCCTTGCCTAGTATAAAGTGGTAAGTGTGTCCCAGGCATCCTTAACTATTATGCAAGAGCGAATATGAGGAATAATGACATATTTGACAATCAAGGCTATCAATGCACGTGCTTGAGCATCTCTGCCATCCCAACAAATTTTGCTCTATAGTAGGTGCAACAAAAACTACAGCACAAACATGAATCTATAGAATATCACCATCTTTGACACCATCTATATCAGGTTCAGTACCTATATTTGCAAGTGTAATAGGACGTTTTTCAACACCCTACACAATATTCTGCAATCCTTTTGCAACCAATACATGATGCATCATATAAGACCATCACGGGTAATTGGTACTGTCCAACTTATCCTCAACAACCAACATACAGAATACATCACTCGTTTTAGCCATGGCCACTGACTAAAATACCATGATGCAAAAAATTGACTATATCTCAAAAATTTGAATAGAACTACCCTGTTGAGTTCTACTAAACATGTAGCAAACTTCAAGATGTGTTGGAGAAAGACAATCAACAATTGATGATTATATGAAGCTTAGGAGTGAACACTTGAAGAAAAGATTGAATCCTAAGAGCATGAAGTGAATTAGAGGTTCAAAAAGGGATGATTTATATACACATGTATATTAGCTTTGAAAATACTTCACAAATACTTGAAGTAATGACAAATCCACACTCATATGTATATATACACTTGTATATAGTTGTGATGTATATGAGAGATTAAGAATAGATGAGATAGAGAGGAGTAGATCATAAGTTGAATGAGGTTTATTCATCAGATGTAAGATGAGTTGAATAGAAGAAGTTTTTATGAGAATTGCATGTCGATCTTTTCTCTCTTTCTCCTTGTGTGCTTAATCATTTTAGAAATCCTTTTATATGTCTCTAAGTCCATAGTTAATGCATCTATGGTCAAATTTTGAGATTCTAATTACAAACAGGCTAAGAGAATTCTGAATACGAACATTTGTATGTGCAAATGTATTAAGTGACTTCTGAAACAAGTGCAAATTCGATGGTCAATGATTTGATTAGATCTTACTGCAGAGTGTAAATTTTTCCACAAATGAGGTCTCAAAATCTAAGTTCAGAGGTAAGCCATCTATTTCTAAACACATTTGATTAAACAGGTTGTAGATTGAGAGAAGCAAGTAGTTAAAGTTGCATATGTAAAAGTCGCCTATAGAGAAAGCCTGTTTCAGACATAGGTTTACTTATTGAAGTAAATCTGAAGTTTTATAAGTTGTTTTGAGGAACTTTCACTTGTAGTAGCTGCAAAAACATTAGATGAATGTTGTGACAAAGTTTCATAGTTTTCTTTAACCATTTCATTAGTCAATGAAAGATTTTTGTGAAGCAAACTTTCCTGAGTGAAGTTATAGCTCACAGAAGTGATAGAGATTCATAATTTGGTAAAGCCTTCCAAAATTGATGAAGGTTTCTTGCTATTCTTGATATAGAGGTGTTCTTAATTCAAGTATAGCTTGTCTTTTGGAGATTAATCATCTCCATCAAGATGCTTATACTAAAGAACCAAAACTTGTATATATCTTTGGCATAAAAAGACAAAATAGCCTACACAAGCACCATGATAGTGCATTTGGAGGCCAAAATGAGCTTAGATTGCAATTTTGGCACCATAAAACGAAGGGTTTTTTATCTCCTAATCACCATGAGTATGCCTACCAAATTCTATGTGATTCTGAGACTGTGACCGGAGGGGTGTCGATGATGTCCTAGATGAAGCAGCAACCTACTTTAATACCAATTGTTGGAGTTCAAGGTATGCGGAAGCACATGAACAACACAAGGAAGGAGAAGAAGCTTGGAGCGCAACACAAAATAATGAATGTATTACCAGTAGAATGCAAAAAGATAGGTAACCCGTTAGGGAAACAAGTGTATATACAAATCGATGCAAAAAAACCTCCTAAAGAGGGAAAAAAGTTCCCTTGCGGTCCTAGTGTGTTCACACACCTCACTGCCTAAATATACCAATAATAGTGATCCCCCCATCAAGATAAAATAGTCCAAGTAGCTGAGTACCATTCAAGTAGCGAAAGATGCGCTTAACCGCCTACCAATGCTTCACACCTGGGCAATGCATAAACCTGCTCATCTATGAGACAAAACTAAATATCTGGCGGAGTAATGCATAAGTAAATCAAGCATCCAACAACCTGCTGATAGAGAACATCATCAAATGCATCTCCAGCATCATGAAGACTCAATTGTAAACCTATCTCCATAGGAGTGGCAATAGGTTTGCAATCTTCAAGGCCAAAATGCTAACAATAATGTGTCAATATATTTTGTTTGAAATAGGGCTATTCTCCCTTTAACTTGCATAAATTGAATGCCCGAATAATGATGCAAATGCACCAAATCTGACATCTCAAATGAGGCATGCAGATCAGCCTTAAAATCAGCAATATGGTTCTCATGAGGACCAGTGAGCAGCATCTCATCAACATACACAACAATGATCCGAAGCACATCATTTGCATGTTGAACATATAAGGTGCTCTCAGTTGGATTGTTCTCAAAACCATGCGTAATCAGATAGGCATGTATCTTTTCATACCAAGCATGTGGTGCTTGTTTCAAACCATATAATGTCTTCTTTAACTTGCACACTTGGTTTTCATACCTTTTTGCACAAAGCCATGGGGCTGAAAGACATACACTTCTTCATGCAAGTCACCATTTAGAAATGCAGTTTGAATGTCCAACTGATGTACATTCTGACCATGATGAGTTGCAAGTGCATAGATGCTACAAAGAGTAGTCATTTGACAAGTAGGAGCAAAGGTTTGATTGAAATCAATGCCTTTTTCTTGAGCATAACCCTTTGCAACAAGCCTAGCCTTATACCTATCAAGTGTTCCATCAGGCTTACGCTTCAGCTTGTATACCCACTTAATGCCAATGGCCTTCTTGCGAGGAGGCAAGTCACATAAAGAAAAAGTACCATTTTTCATGATAACATCATATTTTGATTGCATAGCAGCTATCCAATTTTATGGATTTATGCTTCATCAAACGAAAGAGACTCACTCTCATCACAGAGACTAGAGGCAACCATAGAATAGAAATCTAATGGAAAAGAGGAACTATGAGAGCATGCTCGAGTACGATATGATAGAGATGCATCTAATTTGCTATCATGCAAAGACTGCATCAAACATTTTGGCATAGTTTTTGCCTCCTCAATAACCAAAATGTGTTTAGTCTGTGGATGATATAGATGATAGCCTTTGCTTTCAAAACTGTACCCAACAAAAATACATTTCACTGCTTTATCATCCAATTTTCTACATCGTTGTTCATGCACTAATGCGTATGCCAAATAACCAAAAACATGAAGATGAGCAATAGATGGCTTATGACCATGCTAGGCCTCATATGGAGTGATAGAATGCAAGGCTTTAGTGGGAGACTTGTTAAGTACATATGCTACACACATAACAATTTCAAGCCAAAAACTATGTGGTAAAGTCTAACTCTTGACCATACACCTTGCCATCTCCGTGAGTGACCTGTTCTTCCTTTTCAAAACTCCATTCTGTTGAGGTGTATACGACACTATAAGTTGATGTTTTATCCCACGTTCAACCAAAAATGCATTAAAATCAGAAGACATATACTCCCCTCGATCAGAATGGAGGGTGCCCATTTTACATGCTGACAGATTTTTAGCCAAAACCAAAAACTATTTGAAGCACATAAATACTTCGGACTTTGCTTCCAATGGAAATACCCATGCATGCTTGGAAAAATCATCAATGAAAGTCACAAAGTAAAGATAATTTCCAAAAGAGGATGTCTACATAGGACCACATACATCATTGTGAACAAGCTGCAATTTTTGAATATCTCGAACTGAACCATCATTTCAAAACGAGGAACGCTGCATTTTGCCCAAAATACAACCTTCACAGACATGTTTATCTGGTGCCTCAAATTTGGGTAGAGAGGACACCATTTCAGATTTATGCAGGCGTAGCAAACTAGCAAAATTTAGATGACCAAAGCATGCATGCCAAAGCTTTGCATATGACAAAGCTTGAGAATCATGTACTGCACATGCTGAATCATTTATAGATTTTGCATAGTCTATGAGCTTATACAACCCACGACGTAAAATGGCAGAAGCAATAATGAAATCGCCATTTGAAAAATCATGAAATGTACATCTATCATCACCAAATTTCACAACCAAGCCAATCTTGGCTAAAGCTGAAACTAATAACGGGTTCTTCTTGATCCCTGGCATAAATAAAGCATCTGTCAATGTACAAGAACGACCACCAATAGTAGTCAGAATGATCTTACCAAATCCCATAATAGGATAAGATGATTTGTTGGCACATGTGACAATATTCCTGTAGGAGCAGGCTCGAGTGAAGCGAGGAAACTATGCTGTGAGGTAATATGTTTGGTTGCCCCACTATCAAAGTACCAAACATCTGAGTCTACTACAGACATACATTGTTCATGTGAATATGGGTCAAAATTGCAAATAGTAGTAAAGACCCATTCTTCATTCTACACAAGATTAGCAGACTTTGTTTTGGGTGTAGAGGCCTCTCCAACAACCATTCCAGCCTCATTCTTCCTTGCCTCTTTAGCAGCCAATTTTGGATAACTCTTTATGACATGATCATTACCTTTACAATATTTTCAAAACAATTTCTTATTTTCTATTTTCTCCTCATCTTTATAATTCTTCTTTGATTGTGCAGAATTAGAAATTTTTTGCTTACTAGTAGAAGAGCTCCATTTACCTTTGCCCTTCTGACTAGCCAGGAAAGCTTGATTTGCAACACACATAATGGACCTGTTTTGCATGGACTAATCTTCCTACAACTAAACAGAGACTAACTCCTCAAATGTTAAGGAATTTGGATCGCCTTTCATCATCAAATGAAGAGTATAAGCAAAACTCTAATATGAATCAAGAAGACCATTCAGAAAAGTCTACACAAGTGAACTATCAAGCAAGACTTCATCATCAGAAATTAATTATTCCTTTAAATCTTTGATCTTTCTCAGAAACCTGTCCATGGAATCACCTTCATTCATGTGCTTGCTCTCCAACTATTTTCGAAGGTAAGCAACACAAGCCTCATTCCTTGCCTAGTACACAGTGGTAACTATATCCGAAGCATTCTTAGCTGTTTTGCAAGAGCAAATGTGAGGAATAATGGCACATTTGACAGACAAGGCTATCAATGCGCGTGCCTAGGCATCTTTGACATCTCAACAAATTTTCTTTGCAATATGTGCAGTAGGAATCACAACACAAATATGAACATCTTCAATGTCATTTGCATCATCTTCAGCAACTATTTTTGTAGGTGAAATAGGAGGTTTTTCAACACCTTGCACAATCCTTTTGCAACCAATACATGATGCATCATATAAGCCCACAATGGGTAATTGGTACCGTCCAACTTATCCTCGACAACCAACATACATAATACATCATTGTTTTCAACCATGGCCACTGACTAAAATACCCTGATGCAAAAAAATGACTATATCTAAAAAATTTGAACAAAACTACCCTGATGAGTTCTACTAAACCTATAGTAGACTTCGAGGCACTCATACTGGCGAACCAAAAGCTATATATATCTTTGGCACAAAAAGGTGAAATTGCCTGCACAAGCACTACAATAGTGCATTTGGAGGCTAAAACGAGCTCAAATTGTGATTTCGGCACCACAAAGCAAAGTAGTTTTGATCTCCTGACTACCCCACCAAATTTCATGTGATTTTGAGATTGTGATTGCAGGGGTGTTGGCGACACCCTAGATGAAATGCCAACCTGCTCTAATACCAATTGTTGGAGTTTGAGGTCTATGGAAGCATGCAAACAACACAATGAAGAAGAAGAAGAAGCTTGAAGCACAACACACAATACTGAATGTATTACCACTAGACATATATATACAATGGAAGCATGCAAACAACACAATGAAGAAGAAGAAGAAGCTTGAAGCACAACACACAATACTGAATGTACAAAGATAAGTGACCCATGAGGGTTATAGATATATATATAAGTTGGGGAAAAAAACCTCTTTAATAGGGGAAAAAGTGCCCCATTCGGTCCTAGTGTGTTCACACACATCGCTACCTAAGTATATCAACAATGGGTATTTTGAATATGTACTCACACCATTTAGTCTCACAAACAATCCAATAGATTTTTAACATATGATAAATGTATATTTTGAGTATGTTTAAATGATTTTGTGGTGATGTACCTAGATGACATCTTGACATTATCCAAAGATCTAGAGGACCATGAACATCATGTAAAGATAGTTCTCGAGAAGCTAAGAGAAAAAGGATCTTATGCAAAATTTGAGAAATGCTCTTTCGATAAGATATGAGTAGAATTCTTAGGGTACATTGTCTCAAAAAATCCTTGGTTGGCTATTATGTGTGTAGCATATGTACTTAACACTATCCCACTAAAGCATTACAATCTATCACTCCATATGAGGCTTGGCATGGTTGTAAGCCATCTATTGCTCACCTACATGTTTTTGGTTGTCTTTCATATGCATTAGTGCCTGAACAACAATGCAAGAAGTTGGATGATAAAGTTTTGAAATGTATTTTTGTTGGGTATAATTCTGAAAGAAAAGGCTATCATCTATATTATCTAGAGACTAAATGCATTTTGGTTAGTTGTCATGTTTTTGTTTTTCTTTATGTCAAGGTAAAAGAAATTCTAAATAACTCAAAATTCTAAGAAATGTCTAAGAGATAATTGTAACACTTTAAACTTCTAAGAACCGTAGGGTTGGGCTTCTCTATACCTATCAACAGCTTCTTGAGGTGTAGGTAATATCAAAGTTTCCTCAGTTATATTTTCTTTTATAATTTCGTCTTCTTGGATTTCTATATGATTAGGTTGCGTACGCCTAATTAAGGGTGGTGGAAATGAATCTATGTTATCTTGAGGGTCAATAGATGCAATCGAAAATAATGCTATAAATCTATTAAGACAATAATCATGAGATACTGATATTAAAGATTCGTGTGTAATAATATACTTAACTACTTCTACTTCGATTTCTAAAGTTCCGTTATTTTCATATTCAATTGTATGTTCAGAAGACATCGACAATAAAGAGAATGGGAATAGAAATTGAATTAATACTACTAGCAATAATAAATGTTTACAATGCTATAGATCAATGATGTAATTGATCTAAAAGGTTGCTAAAAACTAGTGAATCCTATACAAAAGCTTAATCAAAGATAATTTCTATGGGTTTAAATCAGATTGACGGATCTTTGGTTCGTTGATTTCTTCAATTTTGTTTGTAATGCTCTTCGATACTTCTTCTTGTAATGTCTTCAATAAAACATTAGAAGAAAATAGAGTTTCACACACATATATATACACATGGAGTCTTTTCTAAATCACTCTTTTTATTTTAACTTTTAATTTACATCCTCACTTTAGCCCATTAACATTCACCACACTTTTCAGTTTACTTTAACTACTTTAATTACACTTAATTTCTACTCCTCTCTTTTCATCTTCACTAATTCTCACCATTCTTTTCTTTTAACCAACTTTATTCACTTTCATATCTTTTATGATCCACTCCTTAAATCACTTTAATTCCACATCATATATAAACCATTCTTTAAATTCGTACTCACACACACCACTAGTTAATTATCCATTTAATTTATCATTTTTAATTTAATTAGCCTAATTTTCATAATTAAATTATTCATTTAATTTAATCTTAGTTTAGGGTTTTATTTTACTAATACCTTAGTATTTAAATTCACACACATAATTAAATTAACTAATCAAATCATATTTTAATTTTTAAGAAATCAATGTTTATTAAATAGATTAATTTAATTAAATACGTATTATTTTAACCCTTAAAACATACTAAAAACCCTTAAAATTCTACTTGAAACCCATCAGAAACCCATTGAAACCTAGCTTTAACCCTAACATTAATCAAGAATTAATGCTACTAATGTAAAGCTAGGGTCTTAAACCGATAATTCAATGTTTCATTGACCTAAACACACATTATACGAGCAGTTTAGGGTAAACCCTAATATGAACATATGTTTTCTTCATAACTTTGTACCTCCAAACATGTTCAAGAAATAAGTTTTAAGAAAAACATTTAGTAAATAATGTAATAGAGGGTTTAGAGTTAACCAATAAACATTTTTTAATTTTTCTGGATATCACTTGGAAAAGGGGTGAGAGGTGCCTTCATACTCTCTCTCCTCTCTCTCTCTCTCTCTCTCTCTTCTCTTTGACTTTAGCCATCTACACGTCACCCTGTAGCCGATGGAAGAGGGGAAGTTTTTGGCCTATGTGTGCAGCAGGATGGAGGAAGGCGGGAGAGGTGTCTTCATACTTTCTCTCCTCTCTCTCTCTCTCTCTCTCTATCTATCTTTGACTTTCGTCGTCTATGCGTCAGCCTGCAGGCGATGGAAGAGGGGAAGTTTTTGGTCTGTGTGCATAGGAGGATGGAGGAAGGAGGGAGAGGTGCCTTCATACTCTCTCTCCTCTCTCTCTCTCTATCTCTCTCTCTCTGATGTTGTATCGTACCTGTAGGAGTAGACCATTAGGAAAAAATGCATGCAGGACACACATATATAGCTACTCTTAGATCATACGTGAGCATGCGTATACAATAAGATAACTAAAACTTATAGTTAGTTAACTAGTTATCTATCATACATACTAATAAACTAACTTATACATATCTATAATTAACTAACTCATGAGCACATTCATACTAAAATACACACGTAGAATTTTATGTTAATAAATCAAATATATTAACTACATTAAATAATTATATCAATTGAATATTATAATTAACAATTTAGGCAATTAGGATTAATATCACATGCACTCACAATAGAGATACACATTTTAAAGCTCTTATAACATGGGTTTATCACAAAGTACAATCACCTAGTACATATATATTAATCCTAACACAGACACACATTCAACACATATGGAGATATATGTTCACTTATAGAAAAAACTAACCAATTCATAGGTTTAGATGGAACTCCATAAATATACCCATGTTAAGGTAGGCAAAATTTCATAAACTCCTAGCCATAGGTGCATAAATATGTATCTTTTAAATATTCATATGCAAATACATACATATAGGCACAAAACCTACATTCACATACACACTCATGAACACATACATAATTAAGTGCATTCACATTTATATAGATATTCAACTCTATAAACTTAGACACATATAAATATCTAGGGAACAATTAGAACTTGCCATTAGAGATCTTTTACTCCATTAGAAGCATTATCAAGAACGCAAAATGGAGGAGATGCTAAAAAATATGATGGTAGAAAGCAAGGAACATGCATAGTCCAAGCTATCTTAAGAGAAAAAGGCAAATTCATTGGCTTAAACATTATAGAGTACCTGGATGCATTTGAGGAGCAACTGCAAATCCAAGGTTTACCTGATGATGTTTTAGTAAAATATTTTGGCCGTGTAGTTTCTAGTTCTATCCTAGAAAGTATTCAAATACATGCTAATAAACCTTGGGAGGAATTTAGGAAAGAATTACATAAGATGTTTTATCTTGAGGATTTTAGCCAACATACTCGGGAAGGATTTTTGTGATGGATAAACTCTTTAAAGAGCAATGAGTCCCTAACTCATCTTCATGGTGATTTTTATGAGATGATTAGCTCAACTCCCCGAAGAGGATAGAAACACATTAAATTTGGATCTGATTATACATTTCCTCAAGATATTAAGTCCTGAGGATAGACCTAAGGTTGAGAGACGTATAGAAGAGCCAGGAAAAAGATATGGCTTGATTGACGACTGGGAAAAAGTGAAAAGAGAAATAGAGGCTGTTGCCCAAATGAAGCAAAGACAATCAGTTTTGTATGCTAGACCCAATGCTTCTTAGCCTAGGGAAATACCTACTACGAGACAAACTGACATGCCAATGCTAATGAATGTGGCTACTGCTAACAATACAGTTATCCCTAAAGCTCTGATAGAATTTCAACTAGACATTCTATGTAAACAAATGGATAATGTTATGAACATGCAGGCATCTCTTTCCAAAGAGGTTGCCCAATTGAATAACAAAGTGTATTCCATGAGTTTCAATGATCTACGAGCTAGCAATAGTGGTGTTGGGCAAGCACCACCCATACAACCAGTTATGCCACAATACATTCCTCCTCAGCCAATTTTCCAGCCAGCTCCACCTACTTAGTTTGCTACTCAGCCAGCCTTTCAAAGGAATAGTGAAAGAAAAGGAACTGGCGGAAAGTGATGTGTGTGGTGTGATAGCCAGGAACATGCAACTTATGCATGTGACGATTTAAAAAGTGCAAAGGAAAATCAATTAGTTGTAGAGATTGATAGAAGATTGTGTGAATTTAGGTCATGACTTCCTTTATCCGTCAATTGGGGTAAAGGAGGTATGAAAAAGTTATATGAAAATTTAACAATCTCTAATGCAACTTCCAGTACCTCGGCTGCTGGATTAGAGCTAGTAGAGGATAGGCCTCTTTTTATGCCAAGCCAAAATCTTTATTCGATTGAGGCACTGGTAAGGGCTAGAGATGAAATAATGTTTAAAACAACATAGCAGCCTCATGTGGATCAAACCTCTGTTTATTCTCACATTGCCAATGTTGAGGAAAAATGGAGATGAGATGATATGCAGCATGATATAGACGAAGGAGATAGGAGGGTAACTAGGAGACACACAAGAGAAAATGAAAAGAAAACTGATAAAAAAGTACAATTTGAGGATACAAATTTATCTCAAGAACAGAAAAGAAGGATAATTAAAGAAGGAAAAAAGCCAATAGATGAAAATATACAATCACAAGATGAACAGAAGAAATTTGAAAATGAAAAAACCAAAACTGAACAAAAAGATGAACAAAAAAAAAAGTGAGGAGAAAGGAAAAAAGAAGGGAAGAAGAGCTCCACGTGCAATAATGATGTCGGAGTTTGAGAAGAAAAATGATGCTAGGGAAATTTTAAATGATATAATTCTAAAAATTCAAGTAACAATGTCTCTTGAACAATTGTTTTCAATAGCAAAACTGGAGTTCAAGGATAGTTTTATTCGACTAATTAGAAGGAGACGTTTTCCATGGCCACAAGATAAGGATATGCAAGATGTGGCAAAAGAAACTCTAGCTATGAATGATGCAGTAACATTAAGTGAGAGTGATTATGAAGACGATGAAGAGTTTACAACTGGGAGAGTGAATAGAAATTTTTTAGGAACTTCAGCTTGATGAAGAGATGTTAAAAAGTGAAAGTAAATTCAACACTACCTTCTAGGCACAAGGCATGCCAGAAGTGAAAATTAGAATTGGAGATGAAAAGGATTCCTGTTTAGCTCTGGCTCTCGTTGACTCGGGGTTAGAGATAAACGTTATTTCAAAGAACTTTTTTGACAAATTTAGATGGCCAATTGACAAAGAGAACGGCTGGAGGATGAGAACACCTGACAATGGCTCAGGCATTTTATTAGGAGCATGTGCGAATGTGCCTATAATGATAGGTGGCATTCGAGAAGAGCTTCACTTCTTCATTCAAGATAATTGTTCGTATGAAGTAATTCTGCGACAACCATTTATAGCTGAGATGAGAATGGAAACAAAAGCAATGAACGACGGGTCAACATATGCAAGAATTCAATCCAAATCATGGATGGATTCTTTGCAAGTTATGACAGTTTACCCAAAACATACAAGAAATAGAAAGAACTTAAGAAGAAACCCCATTTACTCGATCAGTCATGTATGTGATGATTCACTGGCGGTGAGAGACTATGGGACATATTATGACCAAAATTTTTGCTAGACTCCGCTATTGAGCGGGACAATACTGGACATTGTTTTGATGTCTCGCCTAACAATGAACATAAATTTGAAGATTATTTAGTTTGTACTCCTACGACTATCTTACATCATATTACAAAGGAAAACCTTACAAAAAGAATTAGGAAACAAAATGAAAAATATTTTAGAAAATTAGGATTAATTTTACCTGATGAAAAAATTGAGTGTATAATTGAACTCTCAGAAATTACTACCTTATTAGAAGATCTAGAAAGTGCTTCCAAAGAAACTTTAGAATCAACTGATTATCCTTAACTCTATTCAAGAATATGAGATTGTTAGTGAATTTATCCTAGAACATGAAGTTAATATAGAAACCAAATATAAGACTGTAGAAAAGCCTGTAGCTCAACTCTTACCCAAAGATAGTCATGATATATTTCGACGAGTATCAGATGATCCTATACTTAGAGACCGATTTAAGATAGGTCATACGTTTACAGAGGAGAGTAAAAAATATATTAAATTCTCCGATGAATTTCTTCAAAAATAGAAAAAGATCAATTTCCAAAGATGATTGTTCGTCATGGTAAAGCATTTTCTTTATTTCCACACAAAATAGGATGTGCAGATCGAAAGCTAGTAGCTCCGATTATTATTTTTACTGTACCACACATTCCTTGGAATCTTCGTCCGATACTAGTCCCAAAGGTTCATTTACCTGAGCTAATGAGACTGTTAAAGGAGAAGATTGCCATGAGAATCTTGGAACCATCTTCAGCACCATACTTCAATAGGTGGTTCACGGTACCGAAAAAAAGTGAGAAGCTACGCTTTATTCAAGATCTGCAACCTATGAATAAAGTCACTATTAGGAATGTAGGAATGGGTCGTATTGTAGATGTGTTTGCGGAGGCATTTTCCGGTCATTCCATTTATTCAATGGGAGACCTGTATTCAGGGTATGATCAATTTTAATTAGCTATTGAGAGTCGAGATGTGACCACGATGAGGACTCCTTTGGGTTTAGTACGCATGTGTACTTTACCACAAGGAGCGACGAATTTTGTGGCACACATGATGAATGCTATGAATCTGGTTTTACATGACTTTATCCCAAAAGTGACAATGCCTTTTATTGATGATATTCCAATAAAAGGGTGTGTGGAAAAAGAAAAAGATGAAAGTTTAGATTGGTCTGGTTGTAGAAAGTTTGTTTCCAGCCATATTTATGATTGTGAAAAGATATTTCAAAGATTTGAAGAGGTTGGACTAACTTTCTCCCTAGAGAAATCTACTTTTGGTGTTAATGAAGTGTTGATAGTTGGGCATTTATGTGTTCATTATGGTCGCACACCTTATCCAGCAAAAGTTGATGTTGATATATTTAGGTAGTGATGTGTGTGAACACACTAGGACCGTCGGGGCACTTTTTTCCCTCTTTAGGGGGTTTTTTTCCCCCGACTTGTATATATGCCTATTGCCCTAATGGGCTACTTATCTTTGTACATTCTCTAGTAATACATTCAGTGTTGTAGGTTGTGCTCCAACCTTCTTCTTCTTCCTTGTGTTGTTCGTGTGCTTCCGCAGACGTCTAACTCCAACAATTGGTATCAGAGCAGGTCGTCGCTTCATCTAGGGCACCGTCGACACTCCTCCATTTGCAGTCTCAGAATCACACGAATTTTGGTGAGCATACTCCAAATGCACTATCGTAGCGCTTATGCAGGCTATTTTGTCTTTTTGTGCCAAAGGTATATACCAGTTTCTATTCGCCAGTATAAGCATCTTAAAGTCTGCTACAGGTCTAGCAGAATTCATCAGGGTAGTTCTATTCAACTTTTTGAGATATAGTCAATTTTTTGCATCAAGGTATTTTAGCCAGTGGCCATGGCTGAAATCAGTGATGTATTCTGTATGTTGGCTATTGAGGATAAGTTTGATGGTACCAACTACCCGTTATGGGCTTATATGATGCGACATGTGTTGGTTGCAAAAGGACTATGGAACATTGTGCAGGGTGTCGAAAAACGTCCTATCACACCTGCAACTGTTACAACTACATGTAGAGAAGCTGATGTAGAAGGTGTCGAAGATGATGATATACTGCATATTCCTGTTCATGCTATGATTTCTGCTGCATCTACTACAGAGCAGATTCGCTCAGATGGTAGAGATGCCCAGGCACATGCATTGATAGCTTTGTCTGTCAAACATGCCATTATTCCTCACATTCGCTCTTCCAGAATAGCTAAGTATGCTTGGGATACACTTACCACATTTTACCAAGCTAGGAATGAGGCTCATGTTGCTTACCTCTAAAAACAATTGGAGAGTGAGCACATGAATGAAGGTGATTCTATGGACAATTTCCTAATGAAGATCAAAGACTTGAAGGAACAATTGATTTCTGCTGATGAGGTTATACCAGATAGCTCACTTGTGCAGACAGTTCTGAATGGTCTTCTTGATTCATATCAGAGTTTTGCTTCTACTCTTCGGTTGATGATGAAAGGCAATCCAAATGCCTTATCATTTGAGGAGTTAGTCTCTGTTCTGTTGCACGAAGATCAGTCAAGGCAGAACAGGTCCATTCTATGAGTTGCAAATCAAGCTTTCCTGGCTAGTCAGAAGGGCAAAGGAAAACGGAGCTCTTCAACAAGTAAGTAGAAATCTACTAATTCTGCACATTCAAAGAAGGAAGATAAAGATGAGAAGAAATCAGAAAAGCAGAAATTCTTTTGTAAGTACTGTAAAGGGAATGATATCATAAAGAACTATCCAAAACTGGCTGCTAAAGATGCAAAGAAGAAAGAGGCTGGAATGGTTGTTGCAGAGGCCTCTACACCAAAAATAGGGTCTGCTAATCTTGTGCAGGAAGAAGAATGGGCGTTTACTACTGTCTGTAGTTTTGACCCATCTTCTCATGAGCAGTGCATGTCTGCAGTAGACTCAGATGTTTGGTATTTTGACAGTGGGGCGACCAAACATACTCGCAGCGCAGTTTCTTCTCTTCACTCGAGCCTGCCTGTTGTGGAAGGACTCCATAGCCTTCACACAACTGAACTGAAGACTAACTAGCAAGGCCACACACTAGGAAGAGAGATGTCTTTCCACCCAACCAACCCCTCCAATATATAGCTCCAAGTCCAAGGGGGTAAGTCCCTCTCAAGGGGACATGTGTACCTTCCATCACATGGGTCCCTAAGGTGGTCACATGGTTTCCAAGCTTAGGATATCACATGAAATCACATGGCTTCTAAAAGAAGACTCTCCAAGCTCTCACGTACAAACCAAGTGGCTAGGAGAAGCTTCCAATCAAGCCTAAGGTACTCAACCTTAGAGAATTAGCCCTAAGGTTCAAGACCCATCTAAAAGGGGTAAATAAACCATAAATCCAAAGGGTTTCACACCTAGAAACCCAAGGGTTCTACCCCTTAGATCCATGTAATTATACAACATTCTCCCCCCCTTAAAAGCATTTCTATCCTCAGAAATGAGTGGAGATATATACCTTGGGGTATTCCCTCGTGCTCCATGATCAATCTCAAACATCATGGCCTTCATCTCTCTAAGTCCACCTCTTAATTCGAAAGGGGAATTCTACCTCGACTGAATCTAAAAGGACGAGAATCCATGTGTGATCTAATTCCTTGCCCCAATCATTCAAAGTTCCATCTAGTTTGCATACGAAAAAGAACTGAGTCAAATGCGAAGTATGGAAAGAATGAAAAGGCTAGAAGAGAACATCCTTGCCTATTCCCTTGTTTAAGCCATGTGCCATCTAGCTCTCCATAGCTCAAACATGTGAATTAGGTGGATATAAAGTGACTTCAGCTAAATTACTACCTTGGTCCATTGCTTTACACCACTTGTGCATGGACCTAGCAAAATAGATGAATGCTTCTTCAGGTTTCTTTATCAGATTCATCTCTCAAGTTAGAACCCAACTTGTTCTGAAAGCAAGATGAATCTTTCATAATCCCTGCCCAAATCACTCTTTTTTAGTGAAATGGGTGGATTTCCTTGTTTGCAATTCGCCTCCAATAATTCTAAATAGAGGGGAATTTCATTATATAATCCCTACCTAACCAATAGAATGGTAAAGGTGGATTATATAACATCCTCTTTATCTTCAGAGAGAGCTTATCAAAAAGTGGAGGCAATGTTCTTTCAAAACTTTACATAGTTTTGAGAATCCACTTTTAAGGGACTAGAATCCATAAGGGTTAATCTAACTATTGTAGCCTTTGATTGAAACCTATTTTACTTGTTCTTCCAAAAAAAAAAAGATCTTTATAACTACGTCCCAAAATGGGAACTCATAGTGTAAAAGATCATGTTATCTTTAAGGTCATAAGTAGAAATAGATTATTCCAATCACTTCTTCAATGTTTAACCTTTACGGATCTTTATTTAGATCTCAAACCTTGAGGGTCTTCTTGATCCTTCTAGATTTCTCTCCCTTATATTCTCAATCTGTTAAAGAAGTTCTATGTTGAGATCTTTCTTATTCTTCAATTGTCTTGAAATATCAAGTATCCAAAAGATGCTTTCTGAGCTTTCTTTCAAGCTTGGTCTAAGATCATTTTTATGTTCCTTGAATTTCAAGTCATACTTTAGCATGAAGCTTTTAGAGCTTCATCCTTTGGAGTTACCTTCAAACTCAACGAAGTTGATCCTCTCGTTTTTTCTAACTCTCTATGAGAGATAGATCAGATCCTTTCGTATCTTGTTAGAATAATTCTTCACTCCTTTGAGAGGATAATTGAAGAAGATGTCAATTCCTAGACATTATCTTCTTGACGTATTCCATTGGATCATGAGTCCCTTTTTCTTCTGGCCATCAAGAAAAAGTACTCAACAGGATTCAGTACCCACTGTCCCATACCAGTGGGTACCTCATCCAATCCACATAACTTTGTCTCTATACTTTCTCACCTTTTTTGTCCTTTAAAATGCCCTTTCTACTATGGTACTAAATTATAAGAGCAAGGACTAAGGTGCTTAGACTACACCACCTCTAATCTTACTTAAATATTTGGTTAACCATTAATGTGGTGTGACTAATCTTATCAAACTTTAAGTTTGACTTGATCTTTGCCCTACTTGGGTCTTTTGGCTCTTCTTTTCTTCTTTTGCCAAAATAAGAGATAAGACTAGGTCTTTCTCCAATAGATCCTTCATGTTCAATGCTTTACCCATGGGTTTTACTTGGGGATCTAGCTATTATGCTTCATACAAGAAGTCATATTCCTGAGATCTATATTACTGGAATCCATAAGGTATGCTATCAATCCTCATGAAGTATCAAGATACTTTTAGGATTATGTTGTATAGCTCATCTAACTTCTTTTCCTAATCCACTTAGGATTCATATAATCCTTATGGTGGATGCAAGCCTCTTCTTGCATTGGGATTCTTTAAGAATTCCCAATCTTTGAGAACTTCATTTCATTGGAAGATGTAATGAAAGATATATGAAGTACTAGAATACAAGGAAGTACTTCAAATTTATCTATTTCTTGCATATCTTTTACCTTGCAATATCCCATTTGTTCTTTTCAAGGCATAAGATACAAGTTCTTGGGGACTTTCTCCCCTCCTTAAGAGTTTTCATCCTCGAACACTACCTGAGAGTAAATTCAAAACTTGTGCTCTTTCAGAAGTATTTGAAAGAGTTTATTTTCAATCTTTTATTGTCCTTCCTAGTTAAAAAGAACTATTCAGAGCTTTTAGCTTTCCTTTCTCCAAGCATACTGAATATGGAGTCCTTCCACAACAATGGCATCAGAGCCCTTAGGGTGAGATCTATGGAGATTTTTATATTCATCACTTTGCTTGTAAGCTCTTGATGAGATGCGTTGAAATTGCATTACTATAGCACTTCTTCATCTCTGTTGAAGTACTTCTCGCCATATACAGTCATTGCTTTTGGTTAGATGAGCCAAAATTGTATTGCGCACCATTTGCAGACTTCGAGAATTGATCTCTCTACCTATTCATACCCATGGCTGGGTCTTGTCCATTGCATCAACGTGCATGTTTGATCATCCTTCGTGCACGTATTAGAGGTGTGTAACAATGCGTGCAACTAAGCGTCCCTAATCTCAGCCACCCAATTACCCCACGGCTTCTGTTGGACTCCCTGGAAACACCTTTTCTTGGCCAACAGCTGTGGTGCAGAAGATCATGCTGTAGCAGAGGCAGATACTCTCGGTGTCCTCTCGGTTAGTTCTGCGGACACTTACTCCATTGCCTTCAAATCCAAATCGCCCTAGTACTGCTGCAATAGATTTCTCTATCGAAGCTATCGACTAAACCTTGTAGTTCTTGTTCTTCTCCTTACTTGCGCCTACTATCCCCGGCGATGGGATAATATCTAGCTTTGTCAGATTCGCTCCTTGCGCAACCAACTAAAGCTACAAGCATCAGAACCTTCCATAGCTAAGACTTCATAATATACATTATAACTGGGATTTGTGTACACGTCGACAACTCCTCACATCTTCTACATTTAGTACGTGATAGAAGACTGATGCAGTTCTAGGATCGTTGTGCTATATCCCCTCATCATCCAGATGGGTAGAAACACTCCGTCTATTTTACACCGTGATGCAGTTTCGTTCAAGACCTTTGTCTTGCCGACGGACACCGCAACCATCATGAATCTCAGATGGTTTGCCTCTCTCAGTATGGGAGCTTCCAATATCGATTGCGAACAAGGCCTTGTTTGTTTCCTGTCATGTATTTTCTTCATCTATAGCAAGAAAGGATCGAGAACGAAGAGGTGTTGCTTCCTGGCAATGTTCCTCTTCTTCCGCCACCTTTTGTTACTGAGAGGTGCAGCAGCGAGCTAAGCAGGAGAGACGAGATGAAGAGCACACTTCTAGATCATATTCAACAATTTTGGATGGATGCATAAGAAATTCGAGAAGATAAGTTTATACATTTTTTAATGTCATTTTACATATTGTATATGGGTTTACTTGCTATAATGTTGCTCATATGAGCTACTTTTTTAATTACATGTGAATAAACCCACTAATGTGTAGTTTCATTGTAAGAGATTTTGAAAGGCGTGAGAGAAACTATGGAACGAAGTTCCATGGGACAAAATTCAAAGGCAAGATAGACTCCACCAAGATCATGGAAAGAACAAGGTTAAAGAGTTAGTTATTTTCTTCTCTCACAATTTTCGTGAAATTTTATACATGAATGAGTCGATATTTTATGCATAAATCTCTTTTGCATGAAGATTGGCTTTACATGATAGTTAGGAGGGCATGGTTCTTTTTGAAAGTTTCCTTTGCCAAGGATATTGGAGACATGCGCATGACATCCATTAACTATGCATATAGATTTCACCCCTTAAAATGCATGCATAAATGCATGATTACAAGGGTAAATCCACACATATGGGCACACAAGTAAGTATCAAAATGCCCAAGAAGGAATCCAATGATGGACAAGATGGGATGGCCGAAGCCTACTATATCACCATGGGAACACTCAAATAAAACCAAGGGATGGATGAAGCTTAATTTTCAAATAAATATTTGCACCTTTTTCTTTTCTTTGCAAATTAAAGAACATACAGTGCATGTCATAATAGACATGACTCGAAAATGGATGCATAGTTTCAGGTGGCCCAATTTCTTTGGTCACGTAGAAAAGTGATCATGGAAATAAGTTGCACTATGCATCAAGTTCATTGCTTTGAAAAGAAGTATGCAACGTCTTTTCCAATAAAGGTGTAAATGTTTTGGCATACACTAAAGTATGCATTTGGAATATATTACATGGGTTTTTGAGTAGAGAGGGAGATTAAGTTCTTGAAGTTAAGCTTAAGAAGGATTTGATTTTATTAGCTTTTAGGAAGAATGGTGATAAGGCCAATTGGCCACTATAAACCATTTAATTTCTTTATGTTTGGCTTAGTAATTAAAAGCCAAATAATCTTAACTTCTTGAAAATACCCCAAGCTTAAAATCCCTCTTATGGAATTTTAAATTCCATAAAAACCCATGGCATGTCTGATCAGCAAGGCCATAGACTTAAAGTAGTAATACAAACATTTTCTCTCTTAAAACCAAGATAAAATGGTGGTAACTTAGAGCACTACGTTCTCAAACTTCTAAGGAAGAGAAAATATGGTACAACATAATCTTAGTATTGAAAGATGAAAGTATTAGTGCTTTTGTTCAAGAAAGTTCTTTGTTTGAAAGAACTTAAGAACTATTTGGAGCCTTACATTATTCTTCCAAGCAAATGCAAGGCATGAAGAGAAGGTAAAACTCAAGGTTTTTAATAAACCCTAAGTACCATTTTCTAATGTCCTAGAAATAAAGGACTCTATAGTAAATGGAATTACCATCCACTTCAACATAGAGATTGGCAAGTCAATTATTCTTTCTCAGATTACTCATTATGCCATAAGAGATAATATCTAGTTGAGTATAAACTAGCTCTATTATCATGTGACATAAAATGATCTTTTAGAGTACATCTGAATAAAGGAATGATTGAAAAACCAATCTTTGACATTAAGTCTTGTCAAGTTGCAATTACAACTGAGACTTGGTAAGTTGAAAGTCCATTGTTGCATGGGCAATACGTATGCTCTACAGTGGAAATAACACTTACAAGTCCAAGAAGTAATAGATCTTATTTGATTAGAAGAAGGTTTGATCTCAAAATTCAAGCTAAAATTACCTATACTTAAGTGGAAGTGTAAGTCGGATGGTATGGGACATCTAGACTTACATTACCACTGAAGTTCATTTGGTGGTATGGGACATTGAATTTAGAGGTAATTCAAAACTTGAACCTTTGGTACAGTTTTGAAAGTAAAGGCTATTGTCTGTATCATCCACAGACTAAACGCATTCTGGTTAGCTGATATGTTGTTTTTGTGGAAGATGCTATTCAGCCATTGCTTTCATGTACTAAGGAGACATTTGTTAGTTCCAAAGACATGTATGATACTTTGCTGCCTCTTTTTACAGGTGGACAGTCTAGTGCTCGTCCCAATGAGGCAACAATAGAGGCACACACTTCTTGAATGAGGTCATTGAAAATCTTCTCCAAGAATTCTTGGTGATACATAAGAAGACTTCCCCTTATCACCCACAAGCTAACGGACAAGCCGAGAGCACCAATAAGATCCTCTGTAATGTATTGACAAAACTGGTAAATAATAAACGCTCTGATTGGGACAAACAACTTCATCATGCTGTGTGAAGAACCAGACAACCAACCCCGCCACATTTGGAAGGTAGACAGCTCTTGTTCCTACCGAACAGACACTACCTCTCAAAGCACTACATGGAACAACCATTACAACAAGGGTCTGTCAGGGACGATAGACTCGAGAGGGGGGGAGTGTTGAAGCTGAAGGTGAAGGACAAAGCACAAGAGCACATCAAAGAGGTGGACACAAGAGCTCCAAGAAGTGTATGTCAAAATTTTCAAAAGAAATCCCTATAAAAATAGTGATTTTCATTACTAAAAACCATTCTAAATACCATTTTCTATTTTTGTAACTCCATTTTGTTCAAGCCGAGGAGTCCTTGAGCTTCAGAAGTATTCGAAGTATCATCCTACCAATTTTCATAATTTTTAGACTTCATTTGAGCCCTCAAATAAGCCCTGGAACCTAATTTTTAACTAGGCCGAACACTAGGTCTGGATAGGGCCAAAACTAGTCAAAAAACTATAAAAAGAGCTAGAGAGCTCATTTTTGAGGTTAGCTTGTTGGAGAATAGATCTTTTGTAAGATAACTCTTTTGCAATCGAAGCTTTCCATTGTTCCTCTCTTTGATCTTACCTTGTGCGCGTGTGTGTGCATGTGTGTGTATGTTTGTGTGCTTTCAGCCACGCACTTGTGCCTTCACTTGCTCGTGGTCTTCATACCGGTCCTCACGTCTCCGCGGATTGACAAGTAAAGGAGGTGGTGCTTACGCTTGAGCTACACAAGCATTGGCAGGCGGTTAAGCACATCTTTCGCTACTTGAGTGGTACCCGGCTACTTGGGTTGTTTTATCCCAAGGGGGGATCACTACCGCCAGATTTGCATGCTTTTTTTTGACTCTGATTGGGTTGGTTGCTATGACACTCGTGTGTACACTAGTGTTTTTTGCTTCATGCTTGGTAGCTCATGTATATCTTGGTTGAGCAAGAAGCAGCGTACTGTGGCCACTTCCAGTTGTGAGGCTGAGTATAGGGCAGTTTTCATAGTGACTATTGCGTGTGTGTGGCTCAGACGCCTTATGCCTGATTTGGGTGTTGGTCAGACTTCTGCCACCACCATCTTCACTAACAGTCAGAGCACATTGGCAGTTGCGAGGAACCCTGTGTTCCATGCTCGCACTAAGCACATTGAGGTGCATTATCACTATGTCAAGGAGAGGTTCTCTGCTGGGGAGATCAGCTTGGCATATGTGCCCACACAGGAGAACATTGCAGACCTTTTCATGAAGGCTCTACCTAGGGAGAAGTTTGAAGCTTTTCGCAAAGCTTTGGGCTTACTTCCTTTTGTGGAGTGATTTCCACATAGCTTGGCACTTCCTTATACATGAGTGCCAGCTCCTTGTTCACCGCATCACTCCCAGGGGGGATTTGTTGATATATTTAGGTAGTGATGTGTGTGAACACACTAGGACTGCGGGGGCACTTTTTTCCTTCTTTAGGAGTTTTTTTCCCCCAGCTTGTATATATGCCTATTGCCCTAATAGGATACTTATCATGCCTACTTCCCTAATGGGCTACTTATCTTTGTACATTCTCTAGTAATACATTCAGTATTGTGTGTTGTGCTCCAAGCTTCTTCTTCTTCTTTGTGCTGTTCGCGTGCTTCCGTAGACGTCTAACTCCAATAGTTGATGCCATTAGTAGGATTTCTAAGTAGTGTCGCAATGTTAGTGAAGTAAGGAGATTCTTAGGTGCATGTGTTTTCTATGTCATCTGGATCCCTCACTTTGCACATGTTGTGAACCCACTTTATGATTTATTAAGAAAACGAAAGAAATTCTTTTGGACTTATGAGCATTCTAGAACGATGAGATGTCTAAAGCAATTGCTTATCAATGCTCTGATTCTGAAACGTATTGGCTACACAGGAAATAAGCCTATAATCCTAACCGTTGACACTAGTCCTATTGGTATAGGCTGGGTCATTGGGCAGGATGATGAGGAGGAGCAAAGATATGCAATTTGCTTTGGAGCAAAGATCTTACATGATACTCAAAGGAATTATCCTCAAATTAAGAGAGAATTATGGGGATTAGTTACAACTTTAAAAATAGATAAGGAATACTTTATAGGAGCTAATATAATAGTAGAGACTGATTGTCTTCCATGAATAGGTTTAATAGCTAATTGTTCATCTCCAGATATAGCTATGTTACGATGGATAGCCTTTATTAAATTCATTAACCTTGCTTTTATACATATTGCTGGTAAACATAACACCGTTGCTGATATGCTTTCAAGAGCAAAGTTTGACAATAATAGTGAAGCAATAGATAAACATATAAATTTAACTATTTATGAAACATCTACCTATACGTATGAGAGATTTAGAGAAGATGAATATGAAGGAGAGTGGTGAGATATAGGATACTATCTGAGTTTGTTTCAGCCTATTCCAAGCTGGTCCTCAAATCGATTCTAGAACATCAAGAAGAAGTCTTTCAACTTCTTCTTGAAAGATGGATATCTTTGGAGACATGCCAGAGGAAAGGTAAGAAACCCGCAAAGAATACTAGGCTTAAAAATTTTTAAAGTGCAAGTTATGCAAGAGATGGATGAAAGCCTTTGGGCTGGTCATAAAGGTTTTGTAGCTACATATGAGAAGATTCGGGAAAGCTACTGGTGGCAGAGGATGTATGTAACTGTTAAAGAATTTGTGAGTACTTGTATTACATGCCAGCTACATTCCTATGTCAAGCATAGAGACCCCTTGCATCCGATCTATCCACCTTGTATTCATTACAAGTGGGTAGTCGACCTTGTGACATGCCTAAAAGCAATAGTGGTATGAGGTGCATCGTTCTTGCACGAGAAGATTTGACAAACCATGTTGAGGGTAGAGCACTTCGTTCCAATACTACTATAATGTATGTGTATTCCTTTTAGAAGAAGTAATATCCAGATTTGGATATGTAGAAAAAGTAGTAGCAGATCAAGGTGAGTTAGATGCTAGAGAGGCAAGAAAGTTCTTTGCACGTCATGGAATTTGATTGTCTCTTATGAGTGCCTATAACCCTGAGGCAAATGGAAAAATTGAACGAGGGCATCCTTCCATAGTTAAGGCTATTTCAAAAGCTTGCCATGGAGATATTGGATAATGGCCAAAATATCTCCCATTTGCTCTTTGGGCTGATAGGATGACGTACTCGAGAACAACTAGTTTTATGCCAACTGAACTCATGTACTATGTGAAGCCAATATTTCCCGTACATACTTAGATAGTTAATTGGATGAGTTTAGATTGGGAAGATAATGTTTCAAGAGAGGAATTATTAGCACTTAGGATTAAACAACTAAAACAAGGTAACAAAAATTTAAAAGAAGCAATTAAAAAATTAAAAACATCACGATTTAAAAATAAAATATATTTTGAAAAGAAACATCGACTAAGGCCGCAACCAATAGAGAGTGGTGATTGGATGCTTGTATATGATAGTATTTTCGAGACTCAATATGATGCACGTCGTAAACTAACTAAACGCTGTTTTTGAAAACAGGTACGTATAAATTACGAGAATTTGATGGACTGTGTTAAGGAATGTAATTGCAAGAAAAAGAATAAACCTATTTAAAAGAAGAGAAAGCAATAAGTTCGAGTTGGATGAAGACTTCCTGGAGGATGAAGATGAAGATGAAGAATAACCAGGTGAATTAATTCTAATTATTCTTTACTGTTTATAAAAACGTTTCTTTACATGCATTTCATAAATAGGGTTTTATTTGTTTCTGATATAAAGAGGAAATTTATTAAAATTACGTAAAAAAATGAACAAGAAATTAAAGTAGGAATATGTATAAAAGTTGAAGGTCTGATTTAGGGAACTTATAATGTGTTGTGACGATAGGAGAGAGGAACACTTGACCTGTGACCCTTAGTAAAAGTGAATTTACTTTATACTAGTAGACTTCTTTATTTTCTGAACCTGTTTAGCAAATGAGATCCTAATTCTGGTTGTAGCATATTTCTAGATCCTCTGCACTGATTAGGGGTTAAGCCTTTCCCCTTAAACAAAAAAGTTTCGAAGAAAAAAAAGGAATGAGAAAAATAAGAACATTAAGCAGTACATTAATGGCTACTGCAAGATGGGGAAAAAAAAAGAAAAAAGAAGAAAAAAAAGAATGCAAAGAAAAAGAAAAAGAAAAATATGATTCAGTTGTGGTCTCGAAACCACTTCTGAAATACAATGTAAGCTATATGAGATAGAGGTCTGTTGTAGAAGAATTAGTTAGATGTATCTTATGGTGGACATCTAAGAAATAGAAGAAAGCATACTTATATAAATTAAATTTTACTTATGAACAGGGTTAATGGAATGGTA